>AYEL01080334.1:0-51146 GCA_000484575.1 Olivierus martensii
TGTCCACTCCACGAATCCAATACTAGGTAGAATTTGTTATTTTCCACATAGGGTTTCAAAACATGTTGAAGATACAAATTGTAAATATTGATTTTAATTTCCCAGATTTGCAATCTTATGTCTTACAATTAGGTATTTTTGTCATTCTCTTCATTTGTCATCTAGCTATCATAGAATATGTTTTGTTTGCATTGAAAAGTTGTAAAAGAAAGAAAGTTATAAAAATAGCTGCACGCAGATCGCGAAAGAACCTTTCAGAAAAATCTATTATTATATTATATATTACACATCACCCGATGCACTGTGAATTACGACAATTAGAGAGTGAGTGAGATAAAGTGAGAAAGAGATCAAATAATAATTGAAGAGTGATTTTGTCAAACGTAAGAATGACAAAAAAGATGTGATTTTATCTGAAGTTTTATTGTTAGCAATATTTTAATTTATTCACTTAAAAAAAAACATATGTAAGGGAAACTCGAACTCACAACTTATCAGTTCTACAGGAAACTGCCTTAACCGCTACACCACCGCTTTGATAGAAATAGCTACCCTTTTTTTAAGCATATAAGTGGTGCGATCCGGCATCATGACATTTGACTTCGATTTTTTTAGAAACGAAGGCATAGTGACCTAAACCCTTGAACACCAGTTACTTTTCGATGGCCCCCAACCTATATGTTAAAACTGATTGAAATTGGTTGGATGGAGGTTGTGGCCTCCCCTTGTCAAACTTTCAATGTTATATATCTAAAGATATAAAATAAAAATTTTAAACTATTATTATAAAATATCTGATAAGATTCTGCCTTCACTTTTATACATTATTAAATTACTAGATATTTTGAAAAATTTAATTTTCATAATTAAAAGATATAATGCTTTTATTTCTTCTTTAAACAATAGAAATATTTACAGGTATAAATTATGGATATATTAATAATGTAATTTCATTTGCCATAAATTTGAATGTTCTATTGTTCACTTTTATAGAACATAAATCACTATTTGTTTAATAGGAATCTGTAATAATTTTAATGGGAATTAAATATTTCTTATAAAAATTTAATTTGTATAATTTGTAAAAGATGCTGATAAAATTAATTGATCTGATGCTATTATAATTTAGGGAATGTGATACCTCTGTGGTACTAATAGCAGAAATCACTCCACTACACTTTCCCATTTCCTTTGATTCAAAGTAAACTGGCTGTCCCCGATGATACCTAGATGTAAGATTACAAATTTTAGAAAGATGAATTACTTAATTTCTAATTACAGGTGAAATCTCTTGATAAAAACTTGCTTTTCTTTCTATTTCTTAAATATATATAATTTAGAGTGTCATATGATATTCAAAAATTACAAAAGATAATTCTATGAAAGTTAAATTTTTTCATTGATATCATCAATTAAAACATGATGTTATCAATGTAATAAATAAAACCAGTCAAAATAATACAAATTCAGAAAACTAACTACTTTTGATTAACCCATAAACAGTGACATTGTTTTGCATATAAGTTAAATCATACAGTTTTTAAAAAAGACCAGTAATTAATCTTAATTATTGGTTTATGTGAAAATTAATTCTTTTGAATACAGTTACTTTTCGATTTGAGCAAATTTCTTTATTTGTTAAAAAAATTTCAAAAATAGTTATTTTGGATATTTTCAATATATATTTTTCACATAATTATAAATATTTTAACACACATTAATAATGTTTAAAAACATTATAAATATTTTTATATATCAGTTATTCTTGTTATTATTATAAAACTTGTTAAATTTTCCAAACAGTGTCAAACAGCATGTGTTATTTTTTTACTGTAAATTAAGTCAGAAAATAACTTCTGATATCTGATTCATTTAAAATGTAAATTTTTTATATGATCATATTGTCAATAATAATGTATTTTATATCACATAAAACATTTTGAATTTTTCATATTCATATATACATTCTTATAATACATGTGCAATTTTTAATACAAAATATTTTATATTTTTAAAGGAGCATTCAGCATGTCTATATAGAAACTGTTCCCTCAACTGAGTTTGACAAAACTTGAAATACATGTTTAAGATAAAGAGAAAAGAATAGTTGTCCATTATGGTTTTTCCAAAAATAAATGGCAGATATGTTATAATTGAAAATTGTAAAACTTTTAAATGGTTATTACACAATAATGAAACATGACACAATAATAATAAACATATTATTTATGGAATGTGATACCTATGTGGTACTAATAGCAGAAATCACTCCACTACACTTTCCCATTTCCTTTGATTCAAAGTAAACTGGTTGTTCCCAATGATACCTAGATGTAAGATTACAAATTTTATTCTATGTATATACTGATATTAACAAGTGCAAAGTCACAAATTAGAATGAATGCAATAATTCCAATTATAAGCTAAACCTAACGGCTAGCGTTTTGTCAAACAGCATGTGTTATTTTTTTACTGTAAATTAAGTCAGAAAATAACTTCTGATAATCTGTATATACTAGAAATTCCCCACTCATATAAATGAGCGGAAATATACTGTTGTGATCTAATCTTAACACAGGACAGGTCCAAGTTAACTTCCTCACACAAGTTCTCATTCATCCTTTTTTAAAGCAATAATTGAGATTTAAAAAACAATGTTTTTAAATTATTTGAAACTTTTAAATATTGTAGAATTTCAATCAAAACTTTCTTCTATTTATTCTGAAATAATATAAAACGGTATTAGAAACACTAAAGAGATTGGACAAAAATTCAGATGGCAAAATGGCAAAAAACTAAAATTACACAAGTTGCCTTTCTTATGAATACTCATCTCATCAATTGTATTTCAGAAACTTATGTTGATCTCAGATATGAGAAACATTTCCATTACATAACAAAAGAAAATCTCCCATGTGAATAAAATATCAAGAGAGAAATGCCTGTTAGTATTTATCAGTTTATATTATTATTATTCACTAGAAATTACCCGCTCATATAAATGAGCGGAAATATACTGGTGTGAATTAATCTTATAATACTTTATACAGCAGCATATTGTATAATAATAGCTTATCTTGCAAATTTATTTACTATATATATTTTATTAAGCATTAGTTCAAATGTGTAGTAATTGTAAGGGGCCCGTGGAGGCTGCACCCCAAGGGCGCCGTGCCCCCGACGGCCCAAGCATAGATGATTTCTTACTGGAAATTAATTATATAAAATGGTTTTTCCAATTTAATTTGATGTTTGAATTCACTCTCCAGTATTTTAAATATAACAAAATATTTAACAGCATTTAAACAATTTATCGGGGCCCGTGGAGGCTGCACCCCATGAGCGCCGTGCCCCCGACGGTCCCATTCCACGGGTGGGCCTGCAGGGGCTCCACCCTCAATGGGAATCAGGCCCATGGGACCCAGTTTCATCTCCCCGGTGGGCCCACAGCCCATGGGGATATGAAACCCCCACGGGCCATGGGCTCACGAGGGTCCCTGTGGGATGGGACTGCACCCACCAGGGATCAAGAGGCCCCCGTCGGGTGGAGGCCCACCCCCAACGTGCCCTGGCACTTGGGGCCCGGTTTCATCTCCCCGTTGGGCTGCACCCAGTTTCATCTCCCCACGGGCACCGGGGTCCCTGTGAGGTGGGGCTGCACCCTGTGAAGGGGTAGTTTAAAGCTTGATGAATGGTTATAATTTCTTTGTGTGATAAAATATAAGCAAATTTCATTTGAGATATATAATATATCACCATCGTAATTATGGATATAGAAGAGGCTTAACTGCAAATTCAACATAAAATTTCCTTTAAAATAAAACATCCAATGAAAAAGTTAAATAAGATGTGAAAAGATTAGCTGAACAGTATCTTGTATCATAATCAGTAATAATTCTTTTAGCTAAATAATTCTGTAAAAATCCAATAATAGTAATGCAGGTAAGTTATCTGTTGCCCCCTTTCTTTGACACTTAGCGCCATCTATTGATATTTATTGTCATAAAATAAAAATTCGGCCCCTAAGGCCCTAAAAAATGGCCAAATAAAAACAAAACATCTGTTGTTGCAGACATCCGAAAATTAGACCTTTCTAATGATACCCTATTTATAGAATTCGATACAGTGGTTCGTCCGAAAAACGGACTCCAGCCAGCCACGTTTGACTACTTTGTCTGAAAAAGGGACTCCAGCCAGCCACGTTTGACTAATTATAATAACGAAAAAGGGACTCCAGCCAGCCACGTTTGACTAATTGATCTGTTGTCGCAGACATCTGAAAATTAGATCTTTCTAACGATACCCTATTTATAGAAATTGGTACAGTGGTTCGTCCGCCTAACGATATCCTATTTATAGAAATCGGTACAGTGGTTCGTCCGAAAAGGGATTCCAGCCAGTCGCATTTGACTAATTATAATATTGATGATTGATTGATGATGATGATGATGATGATTTATTTTTTCCTCTTTCAAAACATATCTATATTGCATTAGATATACTTTAAATCATTGAGGAATATATAGGTATTTAAAAATTTATAGTAAGAATTAAAATTTATTTTGTAAAAAATAATTGCACGTCTTTAGAAATCAAGTACTGGAGAGGAATTGAAGGCAAGCTGGCTATATAATATTGTAAAGGCTATTATTAGATAGTTGCCATTCATGGCAAGATTCTAGTTTAACCATAGCACTCGGATATATGATAAGCGACTGTCGACTCAAAATTATATTTTTAGTTTTGATTATATTATAGATTCTAATAAAAATATCTTGATAGCCCAGATAGTTTTGGAGAATCTGTAATACAACAGAATTATCGATTCGTATTTTATACATCAGTCGGTGGGCGGCGAATCTTCAATTATCTAATATATAGATCCGCGTGCTATGGCTAAACTAGAATTCTACTGCCATTCATGCTAAATTTCTTAATAAATAAAATTATGAATGAATTTAAAATTTAACAATACAATTAAATTCCGTGTAAAGAAGTGCATTACTTAAGCAATAGTATAAAAATTAGATGATGAAAGTTGTAATATTAACAGAATTAAAAAATTTTATTTATTTATTTATTTCAGTTGTTCTAATCATGTAGACTAGAATCCCAAGATTCAATTGCAAACGCTTTAGAAAGTTTGCAAAAAAAAAAAAAATCGTACTTATTGAAATGCACTAATCAAATTTGGCACCACATATATTAAGGGATAGTCTCAAAATTTTTTTTGCATACTAATCAAAACTGCATTATTCAAACCTGTACTAATCAAGGGATTCCTGTATATTATATTGATAGATATGAAATTGACTATCTTGCTCATGTTAACAAAAATTTTTAATTGCCTTTGCAGTTTTATAATAAGTAGTAATTAATTTCTTTCAGATGGGTCACTAATTTTTAAGAATTGCTGATATTTTAATTTTAAAAGATATACTTTTGTAATATAAAATTTTGAATAATTAAGAAATTAAGGATCGGTTGCACGACTTTTGATTTATCTGCAGAATAGTTATTGGTAGAATAACTTTAACCTGTTCAAAAATCTAAAGATTAAATACAGAGTATTGCATGAGACATAAGTTAGCTATGGTTAACTGTTAGCCAGATAGCGTGAAGATAGTTACTGCGCATGCCCTTTACCATAGCAATTCATTTGAACACAAAGATTCCGATTAAGTTATTTACTGTTTTCAATATTTGCAGATCAACTTTTAGTTCATTATTTTTAAAAATATTCACCAAATACTATATACATATGATTAAGCATATACTAGCATAATAGCGAACACTTTGCAATAATAGTTGTAATATAGAACTGAAAATATAAGTCTGTATTTCTGGTTTGTTATTATTTACTTCAATATATGTAGTTATAATACACACATATATGTATATGTACCAGTAATATGTTAGTAATAATTTACTTTATAAATATAAAATAAAATAAAATGGACTTTTGACTTATAAAGTGCATATTTCACATATTTTTGACAGTAACCATAAAGCTGTTGATTTTCTTTAAACTAAATCTCACATGAAAGATATTATTTAAAGTAATCTCACATGAAGAGTAAATGATCTATTTTTTCAGAAATATTCGTTTTGGATTGAGATAAATATAATCCAAACAATCTAAACTGAAATTATTTTCAGCTTTGGATTCAAAACTGCCACATTCTGCCATAGTATTTTGCTAAATAATCTATAGAATAAATTGGCTGGTTAAGTTAGCAGTTTATCTTAGAGATTTGATTTTGTGCAATGCAGCAAGCTAAATCTGCAGATTAAAACTTTTTTTACCTAGAGTAAGACTCGTGCAACCGACCCTAAGAGATTTTCATATTGTGCAGTGTTTTCAATATGATTTTAAAGTCTTCTTTGGTTTAAATATTTATAAATATAAGTTTAGCAAATTATTTAGAAATAATAATTTATAAAACAAAATTTTAAAAGTTTTAGATTAAAGAATTGAAACAATTAAAGAAGAAAATGTCATTCTTAACTACTAAAAATAATATAGTCACTCCTTTGACTTATGTAAATTTGATTTTACCTAGAAAATTTTGGCATTCAAAATAGTTGCCATAATTTAATATATAAAATAATACTGCAATTTTATAGGATAATAATGAAATAGTGGCATCAACATTACTATAACAATAGTGAATGACATTATCAATAATGTTATAATACTGTACAATATTGTATATTAGTATCAGATGCATCATATTCTGATAGTTGTATATATATATAGTAAGAAATATGTAACAATTTAATTATTATAGTAAGAAAAAAAATTATATAAGAATGTCTTTTTTCCTATAATAAGAATTTGCATAAATCAAACTTACATTGCTGGAAGAATTATGTAAGTCATAATCTAAATATGAGACCAAGATTGAAGAGATTAACCTGAAGATCAGTTTTAATCATAAGATTCAGTTAATTTAGAAAGCATTTTTTTTTTTGGTTCCTTCTGTTTTTGGTGGGAATAGTTTAAGATGCTACTCCTTATGAATTACTGTATATGAAGCTGTTATAGTTTATATTGTAAGAAGAAAAATGGAAAACTAGACAAGACAATAGCTTTTAAATAAAATCAATTTCTATATATCAGTATACATTAAAAGAATTGAATTGAAATACCACATGAGAAAAATTATCATCTCATCAGAGATTGACAGTTTTTATTTTGTAGTTTTCATTTTTATTCATAATAATAATTTGGTTTATCTGTATAATGATTCATTTTAACAAAATAATTGAACAAATTCAAATAAAAAATGAAGAATATTGCTACTCTTACGTTAGCACGAATTGATGTATTAAACGTTTTGTAATACGCTGCAATTCAGTGCTGTTCTTTATTATTAATGGTCATAATTAGTATAAGCAGTTTTATATGGTTAAGAAATAGTAAATAATTTATATCACATCATAATTTGACACTGTGAATAAATATGTAAAAAAAGTAGGAGGACCCTTACAAACAGTAAAGGAAAAATAAAAGATTAATATGAGGTTTTCTTTCCATTAGTGCATATTACCTCAAAGACTCGATTTGGCATAGAAACAAAAAGCTTGAATTTCAGTTTGGCAAACATTGGCCCAGACCATGTCAAGAGCTTCCCGTAGTTCATGTATAGATTCATATTGTCTGCCTCCGTCATAAACACGTTTAACCAAAATTGCCCAGATGTTTTCCACAATGTTCAGGTCTGGGCTTCTTGATTGCCACGGTAAAACCTAGACACTTGTTTACAAACCAGGTTTTCACACCTCTAGCCATATAGATGGAAGCTCCATCTTGCTGAAAAATCCAGTCTTCTCCACCTAGATCAGAGCCATAAGGAAGAAGTGCTGATTGAAGTAAATGAATATAATCTGTATGTTTTAGTCAGCCATGTAGAAAGGACAGGCATGTTCTTCTTCCATATCCAACAGCAAGCCACATCATCAAACTTCCTCCTCCTTGCTGTCGAGTTGAGTAATGTTGCTCCTCTTCCTAGACAATGCCAATAATATTGAGAGCCATCAGGACAGTCTAAATTAAACTTTTTCTCGTCCGAGAAAACAATAGACAACTATTCCGTACACCAGGACATGTATTCTTTAGCCCAGGCTAAGTGATTAACTATGTGTTTATTCATCCACTTAGGATGATGCTTCCGCTTCTTAAACTTAAAGGCTTTGGACTGCTTAACGTAATTATAAATGGTTTGTCGGTGGACCTTTGAAATGCTAGCACCTTTCTTTTTTAACTGTCTGCAGATGATTTTTCGGTCTCCCAGTCTTCTTTTTCTTCCCATGGTTTTCAGGGTTTCTCAGGAATGACGAAATAGTATTTCGGCCTACTTTAAGCATACGTGCAATCTCCTTAACACCTTTTCCAATCTCTTTGTATGCTAGTGCTTGGCCCTTTTGAAAATTGCTTAAAGGAATTCCTCTTGGCATTCTGATGATAAAGCCTAATCATTAATTAACAGCAAGAAAGTATTCTTGTCTCAACAAGTGCTGCTATGAGTTCTATAGTAAAACCCACACAAATAGAAAAATTATTTCAAATAAGCTTTATGCATTAAGATAAAAACTATATATTACATATCATTTATGATATGCCTACCTTCTTTCAATCTATTAATTTTTTATAACATAACAATAATATATTTCTGAATAATTGAGCGGATGGCTGCGTAGTAAAGCTGTGGCTTACCACCCTGGAGGATCCGGGTCCCACATCTCCAGTTTTCAAGAGGGGTTCGGGCTTCAACCATCCGGTTGACCCCATCATGGGTGTTGGCCAGCCTATGATGGGCTCTATAAGTGGCCGCCGCCAGATACAGAATATCCCTCGTTAGGTTAGTTTCCCCACAGGTTAGGTTAGGTTAGGTTGGAACTGGCCCCGCCCCTTAGTAATTTCTTTGATTGGAAAGGGGCATAAAATATGAAAAAATAAAAATCTAACCTAACCGAATAATTGAGCGGAATGGCAGCTTGTTTCATGTATTATAAATTCATCTCTAAATTAATAATTAAAAAAACATATAAACGTAACAATAATCGGCTATCAGGCAAAAGATGGGGTTCATTAGGATAAGTTCGGACCTCCACAGTGAAAAAAATCTGCCTTATGGGATCAAGAATTAAACCTAGTCCCCAGGTAGAAGAGAATGTTTTATCGGGTCGCCATTTGGTTGATTCTAGGCCTTGATTCTAAGTAAACCTCTAACATGGTCTATAAATATATATGGCAAAGCGAGTATATAATATGGTCATCACACTTCGACGCCATTGCTGTAAGATTTTGAAATCCCATCACTAGAGTGCGCTGCATATCACCAATATTATTTGAATATGGAAAAGAAAGATTTAGAATAATTTTAAAAGATATATTTATTTTTTAAACATAGAGATTCAAAACATAGACAATTAATAAAAAATAAAATAGTAAAAAACAAAATAGTATAGCTTTAAACATATGTCTTATAACTATACTATTTTGTGATTTATAAATATTAATAAATTGAAATGTAAAACACAGGATATATCTATTATTAAAAAAACAGGTTATCAATTAGGTCTATATTTGTGATAATATAGAAATTAATTTCAAATATTGCAATATTTTATTATTATACTAGAACTTTTATAAACTGAATTGATAACTAGGTCCCAAATTAAAATAAAACAAAATCTGAACTAACTTACAGGACCTTAAAATAAAATTAAAGATACAGGAGTCTTTTGGGCTGGACTGCCTCTTCAGTTGCACAAAGAACTTTTATAAAATTTTTAATATGAATAATTTCTTTGATACAAATTCAGAGTTGGATCCAAGGATTCAGAGTATGACTAATAAAAATTATTTGAAATAAATCAAAAAATATTATTCAAAAGGAACAATTAAATATTATGCGCTTTTTAGATGTGCATATAATCAAGTCATGTAGATAGGTATTTGCAGAAAATTAAATGTTATATAGCCAATAACATCCATTGTTGCTCTGAAGATAAAAAAAAATTATCTTAAAAATGAAATATTTATTTTGTAATAAATTATATATTTATTTCATAATAATTATAGTCTGTATACTAAGAATTTGTATTTGAAATATTGTTACATGTAATGCCATAGTCTTTAAACTAATAACAATGAAGACAGAAATATAGCTTAATTATTCTTATTTTAACAATGCTTGCTAGCAATTAACAAAAAGTCTAAATAAAATGGAATAGTTAGTATTAATCAATTAATATTCATTATAGAATTAATAGATATTAATTACTTATTGAAAACATTCAAAAGAGGATAATTCATATAATTCAGAACATCATAGAAACCATGACTGCCACATTATGATTTTTGATCATGGCCCTGAATTCATTCATAAATCTTAACATACCGTAATTTAAGCATTAAATGAACTTATTTAAATATTTACAAATACAGTACACTCCCGAGTATCCGGTTCGCGACTATCCAGCCTCCGTACTATCCAGCCTAGTTTTCTTTTATCGTAATTAAATGAGGAAGGCAAGGCGTTCATTGGCAACATTGCAAAGCATTGGAAGTGGGTGTCTGATACAATCCTCCTATGTGTCGTGTGCAAAATACAAGTTGTGACAGGAAAAGAGCAGCGTTCTGCTCGTTGTTCATTGTGTGGTCAGTGTGTAATGGACCTCTATTGTTGCCGCTGTTCCTGATTATAACTGTACACTATGTACAGTATTCGTAAATTGTTCTTGGGGTATGCTTCTGCACGGCCCGCAGGCCCAAGGACGATGTTGACAGGTGTTGGCCTAAAGAGCAGTGAGCGACGCGCGTAAGGACAGGTAATGAGAGTCGGCAGATAGAACAGAGACAATGTTTAACAAAAACAACTTCCTTTATTAGAGAGAGATCTTTAACATTTTTCTCTTAACCAAAGAGAAGTACCTGAACAAATACAATAGAACTCTGGCCTATCTGGCTTTTTTGTTATCCGGCCCGGCCTATCCGGCTTTTTGTTATCTGGCCTGCCCTTCCGCCACATATTCCTGCCAGATACTCGGGAGTGTACTGTATAGTTATAAATACAAGAAAAATGTTCCTTAAATAAAACATAAAATAAATAACTGACATAACATTAAATAGCATTCAAAAATTAAGTCAATAAAACTTCATAATAACAGCATATAGTTAATTCATAAACATGCTTTTCTTTTCTTTATATATAAAGATATATGCAAAAGTCTGTATGAGTATAAAAATGTCTAAGGATCAAAAATCATAATGTGGCAGTCATTATACTGTATCTACATATTATCTGTTCTTTCTATACCACTTCCAAGCATTGTTGATGCTGCATGGGTTGATCTTATTGATAATGCCGTTGTTACCTACCGGTAATTTGTATTCATAAATAAAAATGTTCTCTGCTATTTTTCTCTATTTAGGATTGTATATCAGTCTTAATAAACTTGCTTCCTTCCACCGAATTTCAATCAAAACCATAGGTCCTCTGAAATATAGTAGGTTTTGTAGGATGTTTTGTAGTTAGTTTGCTAGAAAAGAATGGATGTTTTCCTCAACATCCATTCTTTTCTAGCAAGTGGAATGTGTATTCTATCTATTGTTTTCTTTATAAGATCCTTATTTATAAGTGGTATCTCATATACTCCTGACCTTTTTCACTTTGGGAGTTCTATCCTTATCATTTCTAATTATGTTAAAAAGATTACTTCTCCTAGTAAATGCCAGTGTTTTCCAGTCTTTGGCTGGATTCACACTGGTCTGAGACCACGTCTATGACTATGAACACGACTGACAACTTGCGAGAGAACATGCACATTGATCACGACCGGCTTCACGATTTTCGAATCAGCCAATGGCAACTGCGTAAACAACAGCCAATAAGAGTTGATGTAGCATTCAGCTCGTAACAGATGGCCAGATGCCTCCTTTCTATTGGCTACTGTAATGAAGTAGCCACCGCGACCACGACAATATTCAGCAAGTTGAATATTGTCGTGGTCGCAGTAAAAAGTCGGGAAGCGAGGCCTGATGGGATTGTTTCTATAGCAACAGTCGCGGTTGTGGTCGAGATCGCAGTCGCAAGGCCAATGTGAATCCAGCCTTTCTCTTGATAGGCCTTCTAAGTTTAATCACTAGTGCATGTATTCCATAGAATGAAGAGACTGTTCTAACTCTTGCTATTCAGACAATACAAATGAAAATGATCTTTTAATAGGGAGAAGATCTGTTCTTCTTTGTATCTAATGATCATTTCAGCAAGTAGCTGCTGCCATAGGTCTTCTTATGGGTAAATCTTTTGTCTATAATAGTAACATTCATTTTTATTATAGATATATTGATAGTATTTTTTATGGTATGGAAATACTAGCAAAAGAGAGAGATTTTGTAGTCTGATGAGTGATTTAAAATTGTGTTTAGATTTAAATACAAAGCAAAAAAGCACTTACAAAATTCCTTTTTGCGGATATTTTAATCAAAATTTAAAAAAGTAGAATACACAATGATCATTTACCACAAATCTATCTTTAGGCAACTATATATCCCAGCAAACTCTTACAACACATATAGCTATAAGAAAATGGCTTTCCCTGCCTTATTCAAACATACTACACCCACTGTTCATAAGAAGAACTAAAAAATCATGAAATTAAAGAAATTTTAGATTAAGGCAGCATGTTCAGTTAACCTATAATTTCATATTTAATGTACTCAAGCAGACAGAAAACCAAGATACAAGACCCAAACAACCAACATTAATCTACCTCTTTATTATGCTGCTCCATAATTTCCAAACAAAAATAAAATAAAACTAATAAAATTTCAGCTCACTTGGGCAGGGAAAGAACAATCCATAAACGTCAAAAAACAACGGATTTACTAAAGTGCACTTTAGTAAATCTGTTGTTTTTTGACGTTTACGGATTGTTCTTTTCCTGCCCAAGTGAGCTGAAACCAACATTAAATATAATAACATATGATGATACCAAATGCTACAAAGCAATACAGTATACATACTTAAGAAAAATGCCAAAAAAACTTAAAAGATTAACCAACAAAAAAAATAAAAGAATATTATATTATAATGACTTAGAAATAAATCAAAAATTAGCATGGATAGATGTTCCAAATTTATCGGATATCTGTCATAAACAATACACGTAACAAAAATGAACTATATATAGAATGTATTGAAACTTTAAAAAAAGATTAAAGGAACATCAATTGAACTTCAAACATGGGAAAATCATCACTAAACTTGAATGTGTTTTGGATATTCTAGTGCTCATTTATTTTATTGGATTAATATTAGAATAATCTAAAAAACAAAAAAATATACCTGGCAACATCACTGAAGCTATATGGATAAATGAAAAATCTAAAAAATTAACTATTATCAATAAAAACATCCCATATGATATATCCTCTCCTTGGCTATAGTGTTTATCAAACATTAGTGCTTTTATTTGATATCACTTCCCATTTTATCTGGATTTTATGTCACTTATTTTATTGTTATATTTAATTAATCTCCAATTAATTTACTCTTTAATATCAATATTTCAATTTATTTTCAATATTTTAAGGTATGGAATAATTGAACAGCTCAATTAAGTGAAAAATAAATAAATTTTAGCTTTATTCCGATGGACTTTCGGCTTAATTAAGCCATCATCAGTGGTTCTTTACATAAACAAGAATGAATCATTAGAATACATTTAAATTTAAAATTTGAATTACATATAGAAAATATAGAAACTGTGTGTGTTTTACCAAACACACATTTTAGTCATGGCATCATCATGATAGATATGCAAAACAATCAAACACATTAATATTGGTCATATTGATCAAGTGATCAAATTATGTGACAAACATCCCTATTCTGGAGTGGTATCACTACTGTTGTTTAGGATGATTACAACACTGAGTCATGATTCTCATGATTCAGGTCATAATCATTCTAAATCAAATGGCATGATCATTTTAATGAATAGGTTGAATCTATTCACTTAGTACCTACATGACTCAGACTAGTTGCCAACATTTATATGAATGCACCCAATATACTCTAACATTAAATATAATATTACTGTCTTGTTATAATTTACCATTAATATTTTTATAAATTTTTCAACATTATATTTTATCATTTTTTAGTATAGCATATTACCTTTTAATTTTTTTTAAATTTGAATTTTATATATTCTATATATCAGTGGTGTTCAACCATTTTTAATATGTGAGCTACTTTTCTATATTAAGTTATTCGGCAATCTACTCTCTTATAAAGATCACGTTTATGTTTCTTCAACCTGATATCTGATTATGTTCAATTATGCAGTTAAATGCCCTCATTCACTTCAGAGGACTCACTCTCCCAGCCCTAAAAACTTTATTTATGTATTTAAAAATTTATTTATCACTTTTAATTATCTTAATTCAACAAATAAAACAAATCTATTGAAATAAAAAATATATTTCTCTATTTTAGAAAACCAAAGTTAGAAAAAACAACGGATTGATTACAGACTCATACATTACAGGAAATGCTGGATGATTAAAAAAAAAATCTGAAATTTGGCATTGTTTGGATCTTGCAATATTTTCATAGTCAGGTTGGTATGAAGAAGTGGCCAATCACAGACAATCATCCAAATGATCATTTGTAATTTGATTTCTTGATTTTTTTTTTTAAATTCATATTTGAAAAAGCAGATTCTGACAAGTATGTTGATCTGAAATATGACAGAATTTTCTGCACAATATCAGTTAATATTGGAAACTTTTTATGTGTATGCTTCCAAATGAGAAGAAAATTAGCGATTTTACAATATTAACGAAAAATAAATAAACAATAGCAATACACTTAGGGAGAATTAAAAAATAATACTAAATAATGATAAATAAATTATAATGTTTTCAGTTTTAATTAAATTTGTAAGGAGGAATCAACTTGGGAGAAATAAACAAGAAATCAACCAAAAATTGCTTTGCAATTGACAGGTTGAACACCCCTGCTATATATCATACTTGTTATTCTTTTTGATTGTAACAATGAAGATGGAATTATCAAAAGCAGCCTGTATATAAAAAAATAAATGATAAACAAAAAATAAATCAAATATAAATAACTATTTTATGTTTCCTTAGCTAACATCTATTTTATAATATTGCAAACAAATATTAGATAAGGATATTTTATAATAAATGCTTCCGACTTATTGCAACTGATTGAATAAAAAAATTTTCCAGAATATTTTTTGATGTTTATTGAATGGATCTGATAAGAAAATATTTTGAATATAGTAAATGTAAATTGAATATTTAATCCTGTATCCTGGATTGTTAAAAAATAATATATGATATTTTTAATGAAATATTGATATTTGTTCTTTATTAAAAGATTTAATAGTTTATTGAAAATGATTTTGTTTTAAAGAATTAAATATTTTTATGAATTTTATTAAGATTAAGCCTGTTTTTTTAATAAAAAACCATTATATCTATCATTTATTAAATTAATTTGGTGGTATTCTTATCTTCCTTTATTGCATTCTTATTTGTATTTATTTATTTATATAAATTTTTAAATTTCTTTTCCATGAGATAATTAGATAAAAATTATAAATTGTAAATTATTAAAAATTAAAACTCGGGAGTGTATGTATATATATATTCTAGATGAATTATTAAAGCTAGAATAATGATAAATCAACTAATATAAAAGTGCCTATTGTGTAAAAAGACATGTCAAATATTAAAAAAAAAAATGGGATATTGACTTTTATTTATTTATTTATCTTAAGATTTTCATCGAATAACCTTTAAATTCTAATAAATCATTTATTTTTCTCAACACAATCTATTTTTTGCATATGAAATATTTTTGTAATAGATATTATTTATTGTTTTAATTTGCATAATCTTCCTCATTAAATAATTTTTACCTATGATCTAGAAAAACAAATTATAGAAGAAAAATATATGTGCAATTTTATCAACTTGATTTTCATGGAAAAATACAAGTAATGAGAGAAATGAGAAAATATATTAAATTTTAGAAGAAAATTTTCTAGTATTTTAAATTTTAATCTAAAGTTTATTGAAATAGTAGTGGGAGATAAAATATAGGAGATTAAAAAGTAAAGTCAAAATATTTAAATGAAAATTTGAATGTTTTGATTGGAAATCTACCACACTCAATGATTCCTTAAAACATAATTTGATATTTTTAGATAAATACAAAATAATTATCAAGTATTGGCTAATTAATCATAATATATATATATAAATATGATATGCATATGATTGGCATATATTAAAAATAGGAGTTTTCAATATTGTATCCATCAATATATTTATTTTTTTGATACATAATTGATAGAGTAAAATATTAATGTGCCTAACCGCTGGTAGATGGTGCTAACAGTATCATTTGGGTGTCTAATTTTTTATTATAATATTCTTTCCCTCTTGGTATGTAGTTCTCTCTCTAGACCAGGCTGTCCAACTTGTGGCCCACAGGCCGCATGCTGCCCAGCGCTATAATGAATGCGGCTCACTTCCTTAAAATATTGAGATTTTTATGCACTTACTTTTTTTTAACTTTTTGAAATTTGCGCGGCATTGCAATACTTTTTAATAAAAAGTACAATGCTGGAAAATAAAGAGTTACAATGCCTCAACATCATCAAATATCCCACTAATAAAGAAAAAGATGAAGATATGAATAGTTATCTTGGATGCCTAATAGAACTGCACCAAAAGCTGATGAGTTGTGATTATAGTTTCACCAACCAAGAAATAGCATTAGTTAATTGGTCTTCCGGATACTTATGAAACATTAATTCTAAATACTGAGCAAGAAATGAAGATGGTCTGCCAGCTAAGAAAGTAAAGACCAGACTTCTAGTTGAAGAGAAGAGGATAAGTTATGATAAAGAAGGAAAAGAATCTATCAGCGAGCATAATTCAAAGGTTCTGTTCATGAAAAACAAGAGCAAATTCAAATCTTATGAGTATTCAAACAGTGAAAGGCACTCAAATGACAAGAAAGAAATAAGCTTTCAAAAACAAACAAATACTGAAAGTCAATGACTTAAAGTGTTTTTGCTGCAATAGATTTGGCCACATTGAGAAAAACTGTTCAGAAGTTTAGGATAATCAAAGTAGAACACATACAAGAAGATAGTCCAGAGAGCATTATGTACTATAAATGACATAACCAGAAAACCAAAAGTATGGTATTTGGATTGTGGTGCACTGATCATATGACATTTTATCATGAAAAGCTAATGAATTTCAAGAAAATAACATCAAACATCAGAATAGCAAATAAAGATGAAATATGAGTCAAAGGTAAATATCAAATTATCTGAAGAAAATGGAGGACCAAATGTTTCCTTAAATTGCATTTTATATGTGACAAATTTAGATGAAATTTCCCCGCAATTGACAGAATTGAAGAAAAGGGATCGAAAATGGGCTTTAAAGATGGTAAAACAAAAGTAATAGCAAAATCTTATTAACAGCAATGTGCAGAGAAGACTGTATGCTGTAGAAGAACGCAATCCTAAAGTAAATTTTATTAAAAAGATTGACGAATTCCTTTGGCATTGACAACTTGGCTACATGCATCATAGCACAGTAAGAAAACTAATAAGAAATGATAAAAATAATCAAAGATCAACTAAAGAGTGAGAAAAATGCTCTACTTTCACAGTAGGAAAGACAAGATGGAAAAGTTTCCCAGTAAACAGAGCTACAACAGCTAAGAAACCACTTGAATTAATCCATTTGGATATTTTAGGAAAGATTGAGCCAACATTAAAAGGGGGTTCAAACTACTTTATAACTTTCATTGATGACTACATTTGATATACAGTTATATATCCAATAAAGACAAAAAATCAAGTTCTCAGCAAATTTAATGAATACAGATATATGGCCAAAAATTTTCACAAAACAGAAATAGAGACATTGAGAAGTGATAATGGTGGCAAATATAGAAGTAGTGTTGTGGGCAATTATTTGTTAAAACATGGAATCAGGAGGCAATTGACAGTACCCAGCTACACAACAGAATAGAGTCACCAAAAGGATGAATCAAATGTTATTGAACATGATGAGATGCCTTCTTATTGAGTCAGGACTAACAAGAACACGTTATGCTGATGCAGTTTTTATGGCAAGTTATATTAGAAACAAATGCCTTTCAAATGCCATTAACAGAAAATCACCAGAAATGTTGTGGTCTGGAAGAAAACCTGCCTTAAACCACCTTAGAGTCTATGGATGTAAGGCATGGAGTACAGTAGGTAGCAAACAAAAATGAAGTAAGCTTGATCTGAAGGAAATCGAATGCATATTTGTTGATTATCCGGAAGGAATCAAAGGCTATAAATTATGGGATAGAAAGAGAGACTATTTTTTTCATTAACCAAGATGTAATATTTGATGAAGATTCATTTCAAATCACAATTAAATAAACAAATGCCCAATCAAATGCAAACAGATGAGCAAAGATTCTATGACGAAGTGACTATCTATGTAGAAAATGACAAATCAAATCAAATACAAAAGGAGAGTCAGGAAACTGAAAGTGAGGGGGAGTTAAATCAAAATTTATTTTCATTACAAAATAAAAACATTAGATCAAATGCTGATCAATCTCCTGCTCAATCACACATCATCAAGCCAATATTGAGACATTTGAAGCAATTGGCATTGAAGCCTTCACAGCAAACAAAATGTCACATATGCAATGTTGTCAAGTATCAAGATGTTGAACCAAATCCAATTATGAAAGAAGAAGCAGTATCAGCACTTGATACAGATGAATGGAAAGCCACTATGGAAGAAGAGTTAAAAAATTTAAGACAACACAACACTTGGGCTATCATATCATGACTCAAGGAAAGATGAATCATGAAATGTAAATGGATATTCAAAAGAAAATTTGACAAAGATGGAAATCTAGAGTGATATAAGGCAAGACTGGTAGCACATGGTTTCACATATTTATTTAGCCATGAAATTCAAACTTAAATTTTTGAAAGAATTTCAGAGCACAAAATGAAATACTTGCAACACAGCAGAGTACAAAATGACAGAAACCTATTTCAATAAGTTAGTTGATTAGTATCAATTACAGAGTGGATGGGCTATCATTTCTTCAACCCCAATTTTAAATTGGGAATTCTCAAAGAATTTCATGGCAGAAAATGAAATTTTTACAGTCTAATTCAGCACAAAACATACACAAAATGTTCCAATAGCTTATGTTCAATTTGATATGCAGAAGGACTAGCATTTCCCCAACTCTCAGTTTAAAATGCAAATTTCTTGAAAAATTTCACAGTACAAAACAAAATTTTTTCAGCACAATTCAGTTGATAATGGACAAAAAATGATGACATAAAACTTTTTTAAAATGCTGGGATGGGGGCTAGGAAAATGAATGTTTGATACTAGCATACTTTTATTGCAATTAACATGACAGTCTTACATTGAAATTCATTTCATACATTTCACAGACAATATTCTAACTTACAGAATATCATTGACATTTATATCATTATCTTTACAATGATAATTCAATACTTATTGTATTTCATTTATAATTCCATCAAATGAGAATCAAATGATAATCTTTGACTCAATCAATAATGAGATCTCTAGTTGGCAATGAGGTCTGTATGAATTAGATGATGTCACTATCCACATTCTTGAAACTAAAGAACCATTTAGTCTCTTATCACAATTTTGAAAAGTACAAATAGAGAGTCTAATTATCTATTTTCCAACCTAAATAAAATACCCTTTAACTAAATATAATAGAAAAGGAAAAAATATGGGTTTTTGATTCCTCATAGTGTTTGGGAACAAGATAACTTATATTTACATGAAATTCAAATTTCTCTCAGATTAAATACAGAATAATGAAATTTTAGATTAATTTGCTAATTTTGATGAATAAATAAAGTCTAAGGCAATAATGTAAGTATAGAACAATATAAGATGAGACAATACAAATCAGAGGATTCCTATACTATATACATAATATATTCATGTATATGGGATAGCTTATAATATATACTCATAAGTGAAGCTGTATGTAAGCTGACTCCATTCTTCAGAGCTTAAAAATAAAAATTTCAGAACCATTTACTTATTCAAAATTTCAAGACAGATTAATATGATAGTCATTGAAATAAATGGTATGCATACTTATGTATATGTTGACCCCTATAGTTCATCCTAAAAAATAATAATAATTTATAATTCATATATAGGACAATTCAGAAATTTAAATAATTAGAACAGTATTATATTATTAAAATAAATAGATAATTTTTTTATAATTTTAAAAACTTTCCAAATCCAGTTCATAATCAGAATAAATAAAGGCACTTAAACAGAGAATGAGTGGAAAAGATTGCTTATTCAAAGATTTACCACATTAGAAAAATGAAGAAGGAAGTGAGGAGCAGATAGCAGAATATGAGGAGAGCATTTAGACAAAATACCAGATTTATGATATATAAATGTTGCAACATAATGCAAAAAGAAAGCTGAATAGAGAACATGGCAAGATCAAGATCATCAATAGAGAGCATGGCAAAGAAAAAACTGAATAGCGAGCATGTTGCAGTGTATCAGATCACATTTCCTATCTGATTTTTTTGAAGTGTTTGGCAGGAAATATCATAAAAATATTAAACATTACTGGCATTTCCCAATTTCAGTAAAATTTTTAACAAAATTTAAATGATGAAAAAACTAAGATTATATTTTTGCTACAAGTGATAGGAATGGAAATTCAACTAGCACATATATGATTTCCAAAAGTGCAAATTTAATATTTGCAATATAAATATGATATTTGAAATCAAATATGCAATATTTGAAATCAGCAAAAAGTAATCATCTATTTTTTGAAGGAAAATGCTTGAAACTCCTAAGAAGACAAGAGTAAGAAAAACCAATATTCAAGTAATGTAGTAAAAAAAAAGTTGAAAATATACACAATTCTTAAGGAAACATATTTATTTAACTTCAACTTCTCTTATAAATATCATTTTGGTTGACAAGTCTGCTCTCATCAATTATTTTTTGAGATATTGAGTTACATATTACAAAAGATATTACACTTAAATTTTACATAAATTATAAAACATGAAATATTACATTGTTTAATTTTTATTGTTTATTTAGTGTTATCTTAAAAAATAATATTGGAATAAACCTAATTAATTTGCCAAATTTAACCCTTGAAACACACTGGAATTTTAATGATTCTAAATAATTTAGACAAATTATACAAATTATTAAACCAATGAGTGGCTCCATCTATTAATTAATAACTAAACTAGAATTTAAACAAATTTACCTATCCCAGGCTGAGACAGATTTTTCATCTTCAGGTAAATTTGTTTAAAGTGGGAAATAATATTGGTTTGAAATTGATGTGTTTTGGAATGATTGAAATCATTTTAATTTTTCCATGATTCCAGTGCCAACAATTGTATTTATAAGCATTCAAAAATGTTTATAAATCTCATAGTTGATCATAATTACCAGGGATCACCATATTTCTATTTGATATTAATTGATAAAGCTGACATGTGTACTTTTAAAAAAGATCATATACATTTCCTATTTTATTTTTGAATTCCTAATGATAAATTAATATTAATTGAACAAACTTTATTTCAGATATTGACAGTATTTCAGCTCTTCTTATTAAATATCATAATCAAAAGAAAAAAGTTGAAGATATAGTTGATTGGTGTCATATAGGATTATTTCTAATTGACAACAGAAAATTAAAAAATATGGTTTTACCAACAATTGATGAAAACATAAAAGTAATAAAAATTTAATTATTTTTTGTTTTATTTCTTTATATATATAGAGAGTATAAAAAATTTGGAAATTTTTTTGAAATAAATCCTATTTGTAAAAAAAGAAGAAAAACTTACATAAATATGAAAATTACATAAAAATATTCCCTTTAGAGTATGTTAGTCTTTGTTTTTTCAACATATTATAATTACAAAATCTGTGACATTTTTTGAATGTGTGGATGCATTGTAGTTCTGTAACATTCCTGATATTCACAAATTTTTACATGTACATTCTAAGTAGAGATATGTGAACTGTTTGAAATTCAAATTGAGTTGAGTTTCAAAATAAAACTTGACTAAGCTTTAAAATTTCAAATTGCAATACAATTAATGTAATCCAGCACTTTCTATAATTTTGTATTTTATAATCTGATACTCTTCTAATTTGGCATTTTATAATCTGCCTCATTAAAATCACTGCTGTTAGAATTTTTTTTTTTTTTTTTTATTGTTAGAAACCATTTCACCAATTGTGCTTATAATAGTATTTTCTACTATGAAAGTATATATATTACAAGTATATATATTTTTTTGTTATATTTAATAAAAATTAAGAATATTTGAATTAAAAAAATTAAATTAAATTCAACATTTATAATTTTGTTAAGTAGAATAAAATTATATGTATTGATGAATTTACCAGCTCAGTTGTTATCATTAAAATGCTATACTGTTAATGATAACTTAAAACCATGAAAATGCATGAATTTATTAATAAATTATGTTTATAAAATTTTTATATAAAAATATAGACACAGACTCAAATATGGATGACATTTTCTTATATTGTGAAGGAGCTTATTTAAATAAATTCAACTTTTATCATCATTAAAAATATTAAAGATAAAACTTGAACTTGACTGGAAAACTTGAATTTATTGTAAAATTTGATTCATATTCAACCTTGATTCAAAAATTTTTGTTTGCACATCTCTAATTATAAGATATGCATTCATACAGATATATTATCATTTATCTGAAATGCTTGGGATTTGAAATTTTCTAGTTTAGAGGATATTCTGAAATTGGGATAATCTCTCCAAAATATATTAAATATTTAAAAATTACAAAAGATAAATAACATTGGTTATTGTTTTTTAGAAGCATAATTAGAATCAATTAATAAATCTAGTTAATATCAATTAATGCTTTCTAAAATCTTAACTTTTTTACAATTTAAACTTCATACAAGACACATACAAGCTGAGAATTTTAAGTTTCACTTTGTATATACAGATTTTTTTTTCTTTCTGTTGGTTTTATAGATTTAAACTTATTTTATTTAAATATACTGATGAATTAGTATACAAATAAATATAGACACAAGCTCAGTCTTTTTAGGCAGAAATGTTTAATAAATTCTTGTATACAAATTAACTGGAGCACTTTCAGCTTTAATAAGCCCTCATCAGTAGCTAGTATACTTAAAATGTAACAAGTATAAAGGAATACTAATATAAATTTAAGCTCATTTCTTACCTTTGAATTTATTAAATTTAAATTATGTTACATTATTTTACCGTTGCTATGGCAACAGTGCAATGCAGGAATTATAATGCAGTTCTTAATATTTACATAGATTAACAATAGCTTATCAATATATAGAATAAGTTTATAAATAAATAGATAAATAACTAAATAATAAACATGATGATAACTAAATAAAGTTCAACAGGGTGAAATACATGCAGTAGGGTAATAAAGTAAATATAATATGTTGTAATACATATAAGAGCTGATAGTACATTCTCTTCTTGTTACTGATTTTGATTTGCCTAGAACCAGGGTAGAGGTATTGTTTCCAGGATTAATTCATTCATAACACATGCTTTGTTTTTCTAGCTATGTATTTCTATGGCTTCTGCCAACTTCAGGTCTTTAGGGTTTCTAACATGATTAATAATTTGTGCATGGTCCCAATCAATAGAGAGGTCCATTTCATAGTATCTCTGGGCTAGGGCAGTATCTGTACTTCCAGTTGCTATATTTCACTTATGTTCTTTAATTCTTGTCTTTAGATTCCTTTTTGTACTTCCAATATATATTTCTTTGTTTCTTGTGTTGTTATCTTTCATTGGGATTAGGTATATTCCTGAAAGTGTATTATACTGTTGTTTAGTTTTATCATTATGACACTGCCCTAGCCTAAACTGGAAACAATACCTCTACCCTGGATCTGAGAAAATCAAAACTACAGTAACAAAACGAGAATATACTATCAACTCCTATATATATTACAAGGTATTATATTTACTGTAATTACCACTACTGCTTTATTTCATTCTGTTGTATTTTATTTAGTTATTTATCATGCTTATTATTTAGTTATTTATATATTTATTTATAAACTTATTCTATATATTGATACACTATTGTTAATCTCTGTAAATATTAAGAACTGTATTATAATTCCTGCATTGCACTATTGCCATAACGATTGTACAATAATGTAATTTAATTTAAATTTAACTAATTTGAACATAAGTTTGTATTAGTATTTTTTTATGCTTGTTACATTTTATATATACCAGCTACTGATGAAGGCTTACTAAAGCTGAAAGTGCTTCAGTTAATTTATATACAAGAATTTATTAAACATTTCTGCCTAAAAAGACTAAGCTTGTGTCTATATTTATAAACAAAGGTAGAAAGCAAAGTCCTTGAATTAGTATACTATTAAAGCAAAATTTTTTTTTATAATTTATCTATAAAAGTTATTTATAATTAAACAATTTTTCAGTAGTGACTATAGAACAAACAATATAGAGTGAACATTTTTTAAGAAAATTGGACTAAATTATTTTAATCAAAATAAATATATTATTCTATTAAGATTTATAAAATTTATTATTATTATTATTTAACAATAAATAGAAGTGATTTATATGATCAACTTCATTGGAATACTAACATTCCATATCTGTTCACTGAAAATTACAGATTTTTTACTCACTACTGTTCTCAGTGTTGTACAAGTGCCAAGGAACGAATTAAACAACTACTTTTTTATTAAGAAAAATATTAATTTATTTTAACAGTTCACAAAAATTACTAAAATAGAAGTTTGTATTACAACTTAAAATTCTATAACTAAAACTATTTACATAAAAAATTCAGTGTTGTTCATAATATGCATTTCGGCCTTTATCTTTGGCCCTCTTCAGTTACATTTATGAATTTCCTAAAACAATACTTAAACAGTTCTTCATAAATAAACCTTGAGTATTGCCATTCCCTTATATTAAAAATAATCAAGACATTTATTTCTCTAATTTCTATATTCTAAACGAAAACATTATAATAATTTTAACAGAAAGGATCAAACATGTACCTTTACTTTTATCAGACCACAACTTGTATATATTTATTGAAATATAACCAAATACTTTCTTTATAGAATACACTATACAAAAATAATTTTACTATTCAAAAATTCCAATTTATTTTGTATTTCTTTCTATAAACCAAAATTTAACACTTATTAATTCCTAGCTTATAATACTTGATATTAAAATAGACATAAATTTACCTAGCAATACAATATATCTGCTTAAAATTTCCATTCAATGAGAACAGCATTTTTTACTTTCCTACAGATCTTTACATATTGTTCCCTGGCACTTGTACAGCACTGAGAACAGTAGTGAATAAAAGAAATCTGTAATTTTCAGTGAAAAGATATGGAATGTTAGTATTCCAATGAAATTGATTATATTATTATTGTTTTTGATTATGAGCCTAATACTTTGAAATAGAAAAATATAATTTTGTTACTATATGTAATAATATATAAAAGTTTAGAAACTTTTTATATTTAAAAAAAAAAATAATAATTTTGTACTAAATAAAATTTAAAATAAAAAAAATTCTATCACCTGTGTCAAAATTGCATACTTTAACATATGTATAGCATTACTATCACAAAATCCTGTAAGTATGTGCATTCAACTGAAATAATTAAACGATCAAAAAATAATTATATTAAAAATACCAATGATCCAAGTTCTCTTTCTAATGCATGGAAATGGTCGGAAAATAATTTATAAAAAAACTAAAAAAGATCCACTAAAAGACTAAAAAAGAAAAAAATATTATAGGTGGCGTATCTGTCTTCAACTTATGCATCACGCGATATGAAGAAAAAAATTTTATGCAGGTTTAATGTTTTTATCAGCCTATATTTTTTCCTTGTGTTTTATTAGTATCCTATGTTTATAAAAAAATGTGTATTTCGGATTTGTTAGCGCTATAAGAAGTACTTTGCAATCGTAGATTTTGGATGACAATTTTATGATATCGATTGAGAACCTTTTAAAAAGTCCATTACATATTTTGGCTATTTAAATCCGGGTCAAATATCAATTCGGCTTTAGACACCCTAGTCGATAGGTGTTTACAATTGTACATTGATATATAGTATGTCCGTTTTTCCACTGCACATGTGTAAACAAGGGGGATAAGAAAATCTACCTTATAAGTTTGTCTTGTATAAGGTTAGTATTAAACCTGATGATGATCCCAAAGGAGAGTTGAAAACGTTTGTCAAATAAAGTAATTTCTGCAATCTTGTGCTAGTTTTTGAGTGTAATATAATTACCTTTGTAAAATTGCTGAACCAATTAAGAATTAAATTTTTTTTTGTGATTTTTAAAATATATTTCTCCATGAACAGCATTTAAATGTGCATAAATCTAACCCATACTTTTATCTTCCTGGACCACCTATGCAAACAGGCTGAAAAAGTATTTAAATCGGCAAAAGATCAAAAATATTTTATATTATTGTTTTCAAACAATTTGAATTGTTTTTGAAACATGTCTATCAGTTTGTACTATGGTATGAACCAATTTTAATGAACTTTTGATGTTGATAGCCCCCAGCAAGTAACTGGGTAGTAATGGGAGGTTGAAAATTATATATATGTAGTTTCAACCGTTTGATTAACATTATCAAATCTAGCAAGGTCTATCAGATATTTAAAAAGATTGTTTTGTTTTAGAATGTCTGATGGAAGAAAAAGACTATCTGGTAGTCAACATAAAAAGAAGAGATTGGAGAAGGAAACACAGCTTTAAAAGCATGCAGGAGCATAGCTTCTTAAGAGATGCAAGTAGTTCCAAACAAAACAAATACCCAAGCATTTGCTGGGATCTGAACACTACTCTCAATTCTGATTTGGATTATCAAGACGACACTAATAATAAAGATGAAATTGCAAATTGTTCCAGGCAGGAACAGAATTCAACAGGTTTTGAGGCAATGGATACTATAACGAAAAATGAAGGAAGCCTCAACCAAACTCTATCATCAGACCTGGGATTATGGCCCGATTGTATAAGTGACTCAGATTGAACATTTTTAGTTAGAAAAGGTCCATTATCTCCTTTATTCGATTATGATTTCCCATTTGACAATCAAAATTCAAATCAAAGATTTAGTGTAAAACATTATTGCAGGATTTTAAAAAAATTAACAAATAAGTTTCAAGAGATTGGCTGGTAATATACCAGCCTGTGTCAAAAGATTCAGTATTCTGTTTCTGTTGCACACTTTTTGGTAATTCAAAATTAAGTTCCTTTTCAAATGAAGGTTATAGAAACTGGAAAAATATTGGTGATAATCATATTAACAACATACAAACAGGGGATAAACTATTTTCGAATCAACCACACAATCTAGCCAAACTTCCTCTGGCATACAAAGTTTAAATTAGATTTTTACAACGATTATTTTTGAATCAAAGCTATGGTGTCACCATCTGTTGAGTTAATAATTAATTAATTAAATTTAGAATTTACATTAAGGTGGCGCCATCTAGTAATTAATGATTAAACTATAATTTTTAAATTTATTTTCCCAAAATAAAATTTTGCCACCGCACTGGACTCGAACCGGGATCTTTGGGTTAATGCCCCAAAGATCCCGGACTAGGCTGATTAAGTCGGCCTAGTCCGGGAAGTTTAGTTAAGTTTAAGTTTAGTTTCAGCCTAGTCTGGTAAGTGTCCATAGTGATCATTACTTAAGCTTCCCAAAGTAGAATTCTGCCATAGGTCATCGTGGTCTAACTGGTTAAGGCATTGGGGCATTAACCCAAAGATCCCGGTTCGAGTCCGGTGCAGTGGCAAAATTTTATTTCGGGAAAATAAATTTAAAAATTATAGTTTAACCATTAATTACTAGATGGTGCCTCCTTAGTGCTAAATTTTAAATTTAGCACTAAGGTGGCACCATTATTAACTCAACAGATGGTGGCACCATAGCTTTGATTCAAAAATAATCGTTGTAAAAATGTAATTTAAACTTTGTCCGCCGGGGGAAGTTTGGCTAGATTGTTTGGTTGATTCAAATATTGGTGAGGTATTAAGAAAGCATGAAGACTCAAAAACTCATGTAGATAATTTGAAAATGGATAGAGCTAAAACGAAGGTTGGAAACTTGTCAGTCAGTAGATTCAGATACACAAAGACTTATTAATGCTGAAATTAAATATTGGCATGAAGTGATTTTACGTATACTTTCAGTTATTAAATTGCTTGGAGAAAGTTCTCTAGCCTTGTGGGGTACAAACAAGTTTTATGAACATAATAATGGAAATTTCCTAAAGTTCATTCAATTGCTAACTGAATTTGACCTCATAATGGAGGAACACATTTGTAGAATCCTCAACAATGCAGAAAAGAAAGTGACATATTTAGGGAAAAACATCCAGAATGAAATTATTAGACTATTACATGATAACATAGTCTTATATAAAACAAGTTCAAAAAGTGAAATATTATTTGGTTATTCTTGATTGCACTCCCAATGCAAGTAAGGTTGAACAAATGACATTTGTAGTAAGATATATTTCTATTGATCAATTAGAATCAGGAATTTGAATGTAAAATTAATGAACATTTTTTGGGTTTTCTTCCTATTGAGAGATCTACTGGTAAGGAATTATCTGAAGTTTTGTTAGAAGAGTTAGGGAAAAATGGATTGAAATTGGAAAATATGAGAAGTTAAGATTACAACAATGGTTCAATTATGAGATGCGACAAATCGGGAATACAATCAAGAATTACAACTCTAAACCCTAGAGCATTTTACATATCTTGCAACAGTCATTTCTTAAACTTAGTAATTAATGATATAGCAAAAGCTTCTTTGGAGGCAGCAAACTTTTTAATATACAGTAAAACCTCAATTTTACGGACTATAGGGAGCAAGACTAGTCCGTAAAATCGAAGTAACATTTTTTTATAAAATCATCATCAACCTGTATTAGAAATTTTATAAGAAAACAATTTGGAAGGCATAGATCAACATATTAGCTATTGGATGCAGAAATAACTAAAAAAATCTTAAATATATGACAACCAGTTTACCAACAATATCTTGATTTTAGTGATGTAGCATTTGACTGCTAATCAAGCAGGATTCTGTTGTAAAAAAATCTATAAAATAAATTCTTCTGCCTACATGCTCAAACAGGAAAATAAGTTACTATTATTATACAAACAATAATGATTTTGGCCTTCATCTGTTGTAGTTGAGAAGCAACAGATAACAGAAAATACTTTCTTATTAACATAGATGAAAGGTTCTAAAGTATTATGCATTGCTATACAACGAAACATAGAAAAAAATAATAGAAAAATGAAGCAAAGATCTTCCAAAACAATAAAATGAATTGAGTCAAGCACTCTACTCAGGAAAATATTTGTAATACTGTAGGAACAATGAAGTTTTTATGCAAAACAAGTACCCAGGCAATCCATAACTTACCAACATACCTATATATTGATTTATGTATGTACAGTATACTGTATCACAAAGTCAATGATATAAAAATCATATATGGGCAACCTCCGGCCACCTTCTACTTTTGATCTGGCCCTGATCCATTTCAGCGAAGTTAGTCGGATTCATGGTGGGAGAAAACACGGTATGTTCTACTAAAGAATTTTCAAGGCTGAATTCGATAACACAGGGAGATCAGTTAGAGTTAACTATAGTCCACACGATGTAAACTGGATCAAAATAGAAAATTTATTACCATTTTTGATTTGATGCTTGATTTAAAAACAATAAACACAGGGTTAACTATAGTCCACACGATGTAAACCGGATCAAAATAGAAAATTTATTACCATTTTTGATTTGATGCTTGATTTAAAAACAATAATCATAAAGACAAAAGTATTTTAATCTAATTAATTTTAGCAACTTGTTTTAGTTAATTTTGTCCAGCCCTTGACTCAGAGAGAGAGAGAGATAATTTGGCCCCCCGAACTAAGAAAGGTTGCCCATGCCTGTTATAGTTATATAAAAGAATAAGCCCATAAGTTGTGGTAAAGCAGTTGCTTACCATCTGGAGAATTCAATTCTGAATCACAATTTCAGGTCTAGTTTTAGTTAATGAGCAAAAATCAAACCTAATCTAATAAGTCCATAAAACACACACAAATACAATAAATGATAAAATTAGCAGAAAAATATCTGCTATACTCAGTATAACACAGAGATAAAAGCTGTATTTTGTTTTTTGTCAGGGAATTTTTTTACATTAAGTAAAGATTGTGGATTTGTTCCATTAAACTGCAAAACTCGTGATGACAGAGATAATTACAGTCAAAGTAATTATTAAGCTGAGTGACATTTTTTTATAATAAGTATTTAAGAGAGATGATGTAAGATTCCCGTTTGATTTTGTCCCTTAATGATTAGGACAAATTCAAATGATGAATTTCTTACATCAAAATAATGAAAAAAGTGAAGAAATAACTAAATTAAAAAACAAAATTGACATCATAGTCTAATACAATTCCATTTTATTAAATAAAGTAGGAAATAATTTAAAATTTAAAAACAAAACATGTTTCATTTGTGATTTTTGAAAAGTGCTACTATAAAAATGTGCATATTTTTCTTAAACAAGTTCTTAAATGTGGCATTTTTGGGCCTTTTTCATTATTTTGACATAAATTCATAGTTAGAACATATTCAAACTATTATGTAGTGGTAATTGTACTGGGCATCCCCTAAAAACTAAATGTACATTCAGCTGGATTTTTATAATGATTTTTCTAAATTTTTAAATGATCAGACCAAATTTTTGTTTCAAGTATGATTAAAAATATCAACAGTGATATTATGTAAGGAAGATAAATGGACTTTTTACAGAACACTATAGTTCTCTTTAATTTCTATGTTGAAGAAATTTATTATATAGTTTCTTTGTATAGAAAGTTGACTAAAATTTTTCAATAAAATTCAGTTTTAAATAGAAAATAAATATAGTATTGCCATTAATTTTTTCAATGACCTTTATTATTATTTTTTATCCTAAGTGCAAAAATGTACATTATATATATAGTACCTTAATATATTGTTTCATTTCTATCTTAAATTTGTGAGGCATTGAGGAGATTGAAAGTAATTGCATTACCTGCAGAGGAGGTGACACGGAGCGTCCGCCATTCTGTTCAAGATTGTGGAACTGTTAATAATTATTTATTTATTTCTGGTGAATACGTTGTGGAAATTGCTTTTGGAAATATTAATATGTTTTTAATAATTTTTATTTATTTCTGGTGAATACGTTGTGGAAATTGCTTTTGGAAATATTAATATGTTTGATTATAAAACATTTTGAGGGACGTTATGGTTGGATTAAATTATTAAAGTTGTTACGACTTTTGTTTTCTTATTATGCTAATAACTTTGAGTATTAAGACTGCCGTGAGAGGGCGTCGAGGTCTCTCCCTCTCCTTGTGGATGTGTGCACTGAAGGTTCTAGTCGTCCGAACGTTTAACCTACTAACTATTTGGTGGCTTGTTTTTGTACGTTGTTTGTTGGAGACTAACTTGCTGTTAATCAAGAAGTATTACTTTCAGCAATTTGGTAATTATACAAGTTTGTCTCGAAGGTTCTAGTCGTCCGAACGTTTAACTTACTAACTATTTGGTGGCTTGTTTTTGTACGTTGTTTGTTGGAGACTGTAACTTGCTGTTAATCAAGAAGTATTACTTTCAGCAATTTGGTAATTATACAAGTTTGTCATTTTTGTAAAGAGAGGGAGAGTGTTGTTAACTTCTTTTATTAAGTATTAATAAAGTTTTTTTGCTATGGCAAGTAATCTGGATATAATTGATTCAGTCCTGAGTTGGGTGGATAAAAGGAAATTTAATTTACAATTAAAATTTTTTACAACAAAGCGGACAGATTCCGAGGGGGAACGACGTCGAACATCGGGCAGGTTCGGGAGTGAAACTCCGATCCTGTCAAATTGTCATTATGGATAATTGGATTATAACTTAAAATTTGTTTGGCCAGGACCTAAAGACAAATCAGTTTTATAAAAAACATCTAGAATGTTGTGGAAATGCATTTTTCTTACAAACATTTATGCCAAGTAAATACGATAACTGCTTTTAATATAAAAGTAATTATAGATGCATTCCCTACTCATGATTATTCTTACTTATATGCTGAACTTGACTATTTTTCTGTTTTATTAAAAATTTATAGTTGGCCAACGACTAGGCTAAAGAATTGATCATCACTCAAAGAATCTGGATTCAATTCCAAATGATTTTACCAGCTTAAAGTCCAGTCTTCCACAATGTACATCATTACTACTAAAATTATTATAATTTTTGACTCGCATTTTTTTTTCAACGTAAAACAGAATTATCGAAACAACCTCATTGTAAAGAGGTTTGCAAATAGATAACAACAAAGACTACCTATATGAGAAAATAGCATGAACAAAGAATCATTTCCCAGTCATTTGACCCTTTGTTATTCTGTTCATTGCACTATTTGGTAGCATATATGAGTTGTGAAAACATTTTTCCTCAATGAGAAAAGTCAAAAGCCATTGATAGTAATCATCTGTAGAAATGTTCATCTAAGTGGCAAGGCCTATATTTACCCTGTCAAGGATACATCCAGCTTGAGTCACTTTGGATTGTAGAGGATGATAATTTATGGGTCAGGCCTGGACTCCAAAATAAATTTTCAAAAGGGATGAACCTAAAATTAAATCTGGTTCAAAAGACAGTGCGCTTCCATATTGCAATCCATGCAGATGAATATTTTACAATATAATTCATATCACTATCTTAAGTTTACCAGTAAATATTTAATTTTTATGTAAGCAAAAACAATATCGAATATCTTAAATAGGCAAATTATGTTTTGAAATAATACCTACAGTTTTTTCTTTGCAGTTGTAATTTTTAAAATCTAAATATATGCAAGCATCTTTATATGGCAATCCATGTGATAGAAAAAAATTAAATATCTTAAATAGGCAAATTATGTTTTGAAATAATATCTACAGTTTTTTTCTTTGCAGTTGTAAATTTTAAAATCTAAATATATGCAAGCATCTTTATATGGCAATCCATGTGATAGAAAAGAATTTGAATAATTGGCAATACGTTTTTCTTACTGACCCAAAGATTAAGTGAAGGACCATATTCAGAAACTAACATTGGGCACCTCTGCCATACAAGCTCAGCTATCAAAGTATTAATTTGGCTGAATAATAATTATTAGTTTTGGAAGGGTTAAAAGCTTATTTTATTATAGCATGATATTCAGTGCATAGTGAATATGAGAGATTTTAATAAGAAAAGATTAACATTATTATACATATATAACAGTATGTTAAAACATCATATGCAATTACAAGAGTATGAAGATAAATTCATTGTGAGAACATATTAAATATTTTACACTAGAATGAATGAAACCTAACACAGTGTTATAACGTTAAGTTTGTTTGGAATGATATATTAAAAAGTATATTGTATTTAAAAAACAAATGCTAGATTTATTAAAAGATAAGGAAAAAAAAATCTGAAATATCTTAATTCATAGTATAGTTTTAAAAAAAATTATGACATTTTATATATGGTCATTTGCCATTTACCTGTTAATGGAGTATGGACATTTCTAGATAAGCAAACAAATCTGTTGATACTATCTACAACTATATATCTTCCTTCGGGATCTTTCTTTTTCGTAAGCATCTTTACTGTAAAAATTAATATTTATGTATAATTTTTAAGAACTATAATAAATTTCAGCATTATAAAACTTACTCTTTTTCTTTTCTTTTGTGTTATAACTCAATATTAATGTTGAACTAGTGGCTTCACTAGATGCTGGAAGACGTGACACCTGCATGGACAGAAAAGCTGATTTCAAAGAAAATTTGTTTTCTGTTTTCTTCCCCATTTCGGACCTAGGTGTAACAGTCCAGTAGTCAATATGTAAGTCCATGGCTTCGGTTGGTGGTTGTGATGGTCTAGATAAAAAATAATCATAAAATTCTTTAATACCAATGTTATACTTTAAAATATTTTTTGTATTTACACTTATTACCATTTGATTTTAACTGAAGTGACTGATTGCATACCAAATCACATATGTTTTTTGATATGTATTATACATTACAGTGAGATTCTATTTTCTGACTAACAATCAATCAATATTTGTTTTATACTCTTTGTTATCCACTTAAGAATCAGATACAATGAATTCATCTAATCTATTCACTTATGCCATACACTCAACTTTGATATGCTTAAAAGATTAAGAATATAAAAAAAAAATAAATTTCTATTGCTCTCTCAATAATTTCTGATTTATTAATGATGTAACAAAAAAAAAAATATATGAACAAATGTATCATTCTTCACCCATGTATGTTGGGTAAATAAAGGTTTCACTACATTTTCATTAAGTAAAAACTTTTAATTATCATTAATGGCAAAATATGTATGGTTTAATTGGTTGTTACATTTTTCTATAATCTATAATGTCATTTAATATTTATTTTATTGGAATACTTACCGTAATTTTGCTATAGAAAATAATAAAATGAAACAATAGGAAACTAAAATAATATATTGGGTGTAAGGGAAAGTTCTATCGTTTTTGAACAGGTGCATTTCTATGCGTTATTGGTCCTTAAGAATTCTGATTGGACTAAAACCAGTTTGAACAGGTAATTTGGATATGGTAGATAATCTATGGACATTTATTCGATTATCATTCAGCTTCCTTAAACTTTTAGAACTGTTAACATGAGTGAAGAAAGTCCACTTAAGACATTGTATACTATATGAGTTCCAAAAAGGAAATAATGCAATGGAGGCAGCCAAAAAACTTGTGAAGTGTTTGGAGAGGCCGCAGTAACAGCTCAGATATACCAAAGATGGTTTACAAACTTTTAATTCAGGTGACTTTTCTTTGAAAGATGAACCCAGATCAGGAAGGCCATCAGATGTCAATGACAAAGTTCTCTGCAGTATGATCAGGACAAATCCCACATTAACTTCTGTAGATGTAACCTTCAAGCTTGGAATTCATCAGACAACTACTTCGGATCACATTAAAAGGCATGGTTTTGAGTCAAAACTTTGTTTGGGTGCTGCACGAATTAAGCAAGAAAAATTTAATGGAAAGAATTTCCGTATGTTCTTCAAATCTTGCTTGTCAAAAAAAGGAGCCATTTTTGGACCACTTGGTGATTGGAGATGAAAAGTGGATAGTTTACAAAAGCGTGGTAAGAAAAATATCCTATTTTTATAGTGGGGAAACTTTGCCATCTATGTCAAAAGCAGGTGTGCATCAGAAGAAAGATAAGGCTGTGTTATTGGTGGGACCACAAGGGTGTAGTACACTATGAGTTGCTGAAAGAAAATGAAACGATTAATGCTGATTGTTATTGTACACAACTTGATGTTTTGAAGAGAGAAATTCAATATAAACATCCATCTTTGGCCAACATGGTATAATGTTTCATCACGACAATGCTAGACCACATGTGGCAAGGAAAACCATACAAAAACTTGCAGAGTTTGGTTGGGGAAATTTTACCCGATCCCCCATATTCTCCCGATATTGTACCATCAGACTACAACCTATTCAGATCGCTACAAAACTTCCTTGATGGAAATGAGTACACAAATTTTGAGGGTGTCCAAATGGCAATGAGGACTATTTTGCCTCCAAAAGCAAATACTTCTTCTCCAGGGGATTGGATAAGCTTTCAGAACACTGGCAAACAGTTTTAACTAATGAAGGAAATTATATTTTGGATTAAATTTTAAATAAAAAGTGAAAAAAAGTAATTTTTTCTTTTTTTAAGAAAACAAGAATGACAGAACTTTTCCTAACACCCAATATATATATATATATACAAAATTCTATAAGCTACATTTAGCATCTTTATTAAGAAATTATAATTTTACTTAAAGTTGAATTAAGATAACTTCTATACAATAATGATCATTAGTAAAGAACAGAAAAGATAATCACACAAATATAAATTATATTTTTAAAAATATTGCTTCACAGCATTGAAAACATGACAAAATTGATTAATAACTATACCTATGTCACTGTATATTTGTGAATAGGATTATTATTATTATATGGATGCAGTTTGCTTAATTGATAGCAATAATAAAAGAAGTCTAAAAATGTACAAATGTTTTTGTCATTTTTTTCAGACAATTAACCATTTATAATAAACAATTTTGGGATTTAGAAATTTTTAGCTTCCTTAATTGATAGCAATAATAAAAGAATAGTCTAAAAATGTACAAATGTTTTTGTCATTTTTTCAGACAATTAACCATTTATAATAAACAATTTTGGGATTTAGAAATTTTTAGCTTGCTTACAGTCTAAATTCTGTTGTTTTAAATATAAAAAAAAATATTGAGATTTCCACTAATTATATAAGTGAGATTTCCACTTAGTTGACTTTTATAACAAAGTCTCAGCATAAAGATATAGCTTAAGTTTCAACAATTATGATTACATATAAAGTTCACATTCTTCAATTATTGTATAATCAAATCCAATCTAATCAATATTAATATGTGATAGATTATAATTACCAATATGTGATGATCAAGTAGTAGGCAAAATTTTACCTAAACAGAAGATACAAAATGTTCATATGTATCTAAAAATATATTTAAATTATTTTAATAATTGAATTTTTATTTTTTCCACAAGGGGGACTTAAACATTCAAAATGTCAATCAAAAATAAATTACTTTATTTATATAACTTACATATATAAAATAGTGTGTTATTAAAATGCTATAAAAATGAAATGAAAATAATTTAATTCAAGAATATAACTTAAAAAATTACAAATGTTAAACGTAATTAATTGTTTTGCTATATGTGTAATGCTATAAAAATATTACTATCACAATAAAAACAAAGTTTACGTTTAACATTTGTAATTTTTTAATTGTTTTGCTATATGTGTAATGCTATAAAAATATTACTATCACAATAAAAACAAAGTAAAATGAAACAAAAAATGTTTTTTGCCACTAATTCCTGTGCTATGAAATAAAAGAAAAATTTTTCTTTGAATTTAATACTTGTCACTTAGATTTAATATTTGCTACTTCAATATAAAATTTGTCACTTTGATTTAATATTTGACAATCTATATGTACTGTGCATAATCCACAATGGTCATTCATACTTCATATTTTACCAGAGAATGGATTCAAAACAATCCTAACTGGTTCTAAGACATTTGTAATGATCAAGAGAATTTTTGCATTAAGAGCATTAATATTATCTCTTAATTGCATTAAGAGAACGATGGCCATTATCTCATTTCGTAACTTTAATTTTTGAATATATTAAGCAATGGTCTGAAAATTATAATAATGGGTTGAAGATATTTAAAACAGAACCAACTATAACATTAATGTTTGGATAAATGTCTACAATTGGTCTAAGATGAAAAAACAGATTAAATGTATATTGGTCATTATCAAATGCATCTACTTATATATTTCCTTCAAATAAGTTGAAACATTAAAAGTTGATTCATCTGAAACATTTGATGAATTTAAATTTAATTCATTCAGTAGGTATAATGTCATTTTTCCTAATGATAGCACTGTGCAGCCAAAAAGTTGCTGTCTAGTATTTTTCAAAAAATATATCATCTTTTAACATTTCATCTAAATAAACAAAATAGTAATTCTTGATGTAATAACATTACCTAACTAACATAAATTAATAATTCCTTATATACAATAAATACATGTAATAAAGAATGAAGTCAGGTATCAAATATTAAATTGAAGTTGTAAATAATAAACTCAAGGGACAAATAGTATGTATTTGTATTATATTTGTAGTATATTCATGTGGCAATTTACAAATTTAAATAAAGTATTAAATCTAAGTGACAAATATTAAATTGAAGTGAAAATCTTTAAAACTAAGTGGATATATGCAAGTGACAAAAAAAATATTTTATAGCAAATAATTTAAACTTTATTAGATTGTGTGTGTACTTTTTTCATTTAAAATCTAAAAAGGCAATTATGATACAGATTATTCTTCAGTATCCATATGGGTATGTCCCATTTGCCCTTTTTTTATCTGTCCTTTTATATGGGCCAATTTTTATTTTATGATATTAAGTATCATTAGATGGCAATAAGTGTTAAAGTAAGGGGCAATAAATATCTTACCTGCATTATTCCTACAGGTTTAACAGAATAATGTATTTAACTAAAACAATTACTATTGTTTAGCATCAAGCAGTACATATCCTTACATCATACTTTTTCATTAGAACTTATTTTATATTGAATTTAAAAATAAGTTAAGCCTATTCTACATCATTTAAATTGTGACAAATTACTTATCTCATATGAAAATTATGTATGTTTAATTATTAAATAATACTTATATTAACACACAAATAAATCAAGAGGCACGGCAGTGACTCTAAGCCAAGTACAGTAGTCACTGACTGACTATTATTACCGGAATCATTATAGCCAAAATTCAACTTGCCGTAACTTTGGTCCTAAATTAATTATTATTAATCTGACAGTTACATTTGAGAAAAGAATTCAATAGGATATAGATCACGGGTGGGCAAACTTTTGGGAGAAAGGGCCATATTGCATCAATGAAATATAACCTAGGGCCACACTTTCCCAGCGATCCCTATCCTTCACCATCTGACTCCCCTTCACAAGTGTGGGTGTCCTCCGTGATTGGAAGTGATCCTGCCCTTTAGTAATATATCTGATTGGAAAGGGGCGTAAAACAAATAACAAAAAAACTCCCAAAATCCTGCCTTCACCTAATAACTGTCTGAGGTGATAAAATTATCTTAGTCAACAAATGTACCCCTTAAGATCTTTCTATTTTGGCTACATAATTTTCTAAGATATTATAAAAGGTGACATGTTAAATTTAAGCCAATTTTCTTAGTAGATCAGCTTTCATTGGCTGTTACATGAATCATGGGTTTGAATAATGCCACAGTCTGAAAAAGTGAAACACCATTTTCAGAGAAACTCTGCAGGGTAGAAATTCTTTTAAATTATATATTAAAATTATAATTTAATCATTTTAAATTTGAAACAATAATTAAAAATTTACCTGTTTAGAAAATTGCACAAATTAAATACAAACACCGTGAAATGACGAAAGGTATTGAGTTGATTGACCCACCGTGAAATTACGAAAGGTATTGAGTTGACTGACTGACAAAACGATTTTATTTGATTTTGAATGTATTTTGCAACCGATTTCTTATGCAATTATTTTTGTAAGAAATATGACACTGTGATGATACAGTTTACATATGAATTATTATTTATTGCTTTTCTAGAAATTACATAAACTATATTTGCTGAATATGTGAAATAATATTTATTACTTTTCTAGAAATTGCATAAACTATATTGCTGAGATATGGAGAGATTGATATTTTTTTGTATTCATTTTTATTTACTGATAAAATTTTTGTCATTATAGCTATTAGTTGGAGGACCGAATTAAGTAGTTCCGAGGGCTGCATGCGGCCCCCAGGCCACGGTTTGCCCACCCGATATAGATGGTTAAGTTTCATATCCAATTAATAACAGAATTAGAGTTGTTTAAAAATTGCAAAAATTGACAAAAAATGCATCATTTATCTTTTTCTTCTCCTATGCAGACACCTCTACAAGTCACATTGTTTAACTGATATCGATGAAATTTGGAATATAGGTGTTTCTTAGTTTACTTGAGATCCCCTGAAAATTTGAGCACAAAGGGGTCAAACAAAACAAAGGGGATCCGATTTCCATAAATGACTTTACATATTGCATTGCTTAACCGATTTTGACCAAATTCAGAATATAGGCATAGTATATTTCATTTAATATCATCTAAAAATTTTGGCTCAATTAGGCTAAAATTAAAAAGGTGCAGAAGATGATGATTTTCTTCTCTAGAAATATCTCTATCATCTAAAAAAATAAATGATAGCCCATTAAAAACATCTCATATGTAAAAAATAAGCCAAGTACAGTATTACCAAAACAGGATATTTGTGAAAAATTTAGATTTTGGATGATGTTATCATATTATTTTCTTAAATCATCAAACAAGTAGTTGCATCTAAATTGCAACAAATTTAGATGCGCTACTGTTTTCACAATTTAAGAAAATAATATGATAACATCAACCAAAATAATCGCATCTAAATTTTCACCAATATCCTGTTTCGGTAATACTGTACTTGGCTTATTTATCTAAATTTTCATAAATATCCTGTTTCGGTAATACTGTACTTGGCTTATAAATTTTCACAAATATCCTGTTTTGGTAATACTGTACTTGGCTAATTTTTTTACATAAAGAAATGTTTTTAATGGGATTAAATATACAAAAAAAACTTCATTTTATTGTCAAGCTATCCTATCATGACATTGTTATTATGTATTTAACCAAACATTATATAATAATTAAAATTACACAAAAAAGCAATTATATATATACAAATTATTCTCTTTTGCAATTTTAAATTTAAAATTTCCTTTATATTTTTATTTAGACATGGGAATGTACATCCAGAGGGAAATCCATAAACCATATCACATTATTTCATGTGCTTATTGAGCCTCTTCTTCCCCTCTGCAATTTTCTGTCACCCTAAATTTAACCCTTTTGACTACAAATTTGATTTTTAATGTATTTTTTTTATTTTATATAAAAATAAAACCTAAAAAACAGAAAATAGAAATTATACTGTACTTTATTACATATACTGTATTCTTTAATTTCTAAATAAGCCTTCAAACAACTATATACAAATATCTTAAAACTAGATACAATATATGTTTTACATTTCACAATATGCCTGCCAATCCAAATTGGTTCTGCATGCCATCTGGGCAATAATTTAATTTTTGGGTATTAAAAAAAAAATACTTTGCAGCCATATTTTTTTGTGCAGCCATGAGGTAATTTTTATAATATTAATAAAACAAAAACCAAATTGTTCCCAAGTGGCCTGTGGAGCAATTTGGATTGACCAAGGCTATTTTATAACATACATATTTTCAAATACTTGTTATAAGCTTTTATTTTTCAAACAATTAAGCACAAGCACTTTATATTTTATAAAAAAATCTCTATGAATAAAAAATTTTGATATTTTTACAGCATCATATCATAATTTGTATGATTCCTTTCCCCTACATCAGTTATTGTTGAAAATACAATACATTCCTCCCTAACAGTATGATGTTTTTAAGGATGTTTAGACTGATCATTTCCTACTTTGACAAATCCAGGACAAGAATAAAAAAAGCTCAACCAGAAGTATAATTTAGCATGTTTTATTTTTATATTTATATATTTACTGATTTACCATATTGACTGTTTTATTAATTAATATCATCATCAATGCAACATACTTCTTAAACTTAATTGTAATACCTAAAAGTAATCCCATATCGAGTTGGAATTGAAGAAAAGAAATATTGTTAGCAAATGTTGACATGAACATGACAACACTGATGTGATGTTTGTTTTGAACCTGCATTTTGAACAATGTTACCAAATGTAGTTAATTTAACATTCAAATTTCAAAAAAGAAAAACTTCCATCTTAAAAATGAATTTCAAAATCCAAAAACAGTTTCTAAGATAATTTGCAATATGAAAAACTACCACCAAAAACCAGGAGCATCTGAAAGATAACCATTCTATCCTAGAAAATCTGGGATGAATAATCATGTTATGGATGCTCCCATCATAATATGATAGCAGCCATGTTTTAGATATTGGATGTTGCCATGATGTAATGTCACTAAGAACAAATTAGTGGCCAATAAGCAACTATCTGTCAGAGTGTAACAGCATTTCTAGACAAGTAGTTATCATCTCCTATAATCAATGTTAAAAATGATTATTTTAGTATGATTTAGATTGGCAGTCTCAAACTCATTCTCTTCAAAGGCAACTTTAGATTTAAAATCTTTGATTAGTTGGGAGCAACATTTAAAATCAATGTATTACGGGAAAAAGATTTTTACATAAGGTAAATAATCAATTCTTATTTCCTTAAAATGATAAACATCAATTCATGTTTCAAATTATAAAATCATATATATAACAGTAAATTTTATAAAATGTGACTGAAAATTTTTAATTGCAAAAGTCTGTTTTACTGTATCCCAATATAATTTAAAAATATTTTAAAGCAATTTTCAAATATTTCCTGAAAGTAGTTGTAAATTTGAGACTGCTGATATAAATGGTTAATAGTATTTAATTAATGAAGATGCCTCCATTATTAATGATAATTTAAATTCTCATCATATAAATATTATATTAGTGGAATGTTTTTTATAATAAAAAAAAATCAATTTGAAATCATAGAAAAAGCTAAAATGCAAAGTTAATTTTAAAGAAGTGTAATACAGGATTTAAAATATCTTTGGTTAACATGGTACACAATATTTGAATTTAGAAAATATTAACTGAAAAAATATTCTTGAAAATAATCATAAAATAAAATTTTCCCTGAATAATGAATCTTATGTAAATAATATTTGTCTAAAAAACACAGTCACAAGAGAATGAAATTCAGAGAAGAAGAATCTGTTGAAACAGATATTTGCCTTAAAATCAATCATGGAGAATGAAACTATTGCCAAAAGACGAATATTCTGTTAAGAAACTATTCACTTTAAAACAAAAATTGTGAGGGGGGGAAAAAATCACACAGGATGAATATTCCATTGTGAAATATTCCTCACCAATATGTAGTAGTACTGTATACTATAGATAGTATAATATAAAAAGATATGTTTTCCTATTTTAAATTATCTTCAAATTGGAATTTTAATAAAATTTTTCAAACTTATCATTATCATTTTATTTTATGTAAACTATATCGTATTTTTATTTTATTAGCTAAAAAGTTTTAAATATTTAATAAACTTACGTATTTCCAATTGCAGCTGTAGACATATTTGGTGAATTAGGTGGACTAGTATTACCATGAGCAACTTTATCAATGGAAATTGTTGTTCCAGGTGGTGAACTTCCAGGGACGACAATATTTGACTGTTCCTCTAAATCAACTGGAAAGCAATTATTTTTGAAAATTAAAATAAGTTATAATTAGCATCATTAGTAATATTACTTATATAGTTCTATATTTTTTTTATTAGAGTTAAAAATAATTAAGATGCACAAGTATTTTTTGAATTATTTTAGATAAAATCAAATCAAAAAATAAAATGAATAAACTCAAACAGTATACTTTAAAATTAAAATCAGAAAAATAAAAATAATATATATCATCATCTACAAATAAAAATATACAGTGAAGCCTCAATTAATATTAATTTCATGCAAATTATTAATAATTGAAATTGTCATTAAAATAGAAAATACATATAGAAGAATCTTTCTAAACTAATTATAAGTTAAACTTTTTCTTTCTGTTAATATTAATACTTTAGAAACAGAAAAAAAATCAAGTATTAAGTAAACAGAAGAATCTTTCTAAACTAATAAGTTAAATTTTTTCTTTCTGTTAATATTAATACTTTAGAAACAGAAAAAAAATCAAGTATTAAGTAAAAATAAAAAACATCAAGTAAATATGCACCAAGAGATCATAAACTAATTTGTTCTTTAGTATAAGATGCTAGAAAACTTCAGTATTAAAAAGCAAACTAGCTGAATTTAAAATGCTTATATGGTTAAGACTTGCTGAATCCATTTAGACTGAAACTAACAATCATAAAATTTTCTATTTACGATTACTTTTGCCAACAGTTAATTTATGGGATTTTATTTGAACCAACTTGTTAAAAAAATTAATGACAGTATTAACAGAGATTTCACTGATTAAAGCAATTAAAATTATATGTAGAATATTCTCAGTCAAATATACAGGGTAGAACAAAAGTCTGTACCCCTCCAAATAACTTGATAAATATTATAGATTTTAAAAATCTGTTAATGCCAACACACAGGAAGTCATGGGTGGGCTACCTGATGATGACCTTCAAATGACCAGATTATGCAAATGAGGATAGTTGCAAATCCTATCTCATAAGCTGTAACACACAGGGAAAAAATTTCCAATTACAAACTTGTTCAGCATTCAATTCTAAACACAATAAAAAAAAACTTCATCAAAATCAGATGAATAGTTTGTTCAAAAATGAAAAACAATTTTTACATGGAAAGGGTTGATACTTATTTCTGACATGTACGTTACAAACTAACACCAAAACATAACACCCCCAAATCAATAAATTACATGGAAAGGGTTGATACATATTTCTGACATGTACGTTACAAACTAACACCAAAACATAACACCCCCAAATCAATAAACTGAAAACACAGAGCCTAATCAACAAGCAAAAACTAATCAAGGATGTACTCAAAATGTCTTCTACCAGCATCCAAGTACAGTTGAGCATGATGCTAGATGGAGTTCATCACAGCCTTGAGTGTCAATAGAAATCTCTGTACAAACAGTAATGATGCAGTCTTGAAGATACTCTACAGTTATTATGCAAGAATGAAAGTTATTGTAGCCTCATCAATTGCTGCTTGTGGGTAAACTGATTTTGAGCATTTCAAGGAATTGATGCATGATAGTTCTAACAAGGGAACATAGCACCTGATGTGTCTGGGATTTTGCCGATATTTTGTCATCTGAAAGAGCATAAACAATAAGTGAAGAATCACCCCCCTATATTGGGGGCCACTACTTTAGCATTTTTGAGAAAATTGCTTTTGAAATTTCATAAATTTTTTGTTTTACTTAAATAGCGAAAATCGCTTTTGAAATTTTTTGTTTTACTTAAATAGCGAACGCTCGGACATTCGACTACGTGTTGTAGTGGCGAAATGGCTACGCCAGGGTTCCGACGATCTGAGGGTGTAGGTTCGATTCTCGGTACTTTCTGAATTTTTTTCCTTTTTGTTTTGATGAGCCTGTACTCCATATTCAGATGTTTGGTCATGCTTGCAACTAAGGTTGCCAGATTGGCTTTTTTGACACCAAATGAGCTCTTAATTAAAAATCTGGCAATCAATATTCCGCTTCCATCAGTTTTTCAGCATGAATGTCAGAGTGCATTTTTAAATTTACTATGTTGGTGCACCATTGTTTTCTGGAGGCATTTGTTTTGATGAGCCTGTACTCCATATTCAGATGTTTGGTCATGCTTGCAACTAAGGTTGCCAGATTGGCTTTTTTGACACCAAATGAGCTCTTTTTTTGCTTTTTCTAGACATGATTGGCAATTAGATATATTTTTAACATGTTGATGTTTTTTTGGGCGTTTTTTTTTCTTATTGGCATTATATAAAAATATTTTAACTTTTTTTCCAAGGGTACAGTAATGAAATAAAATTCTGTAGTTATTGAACATTAAAATTTCATTTGCTTTTCATTTAGTATTTAATTTTACTTGGACTATTTTTTTAAAGCACTGTATTTTTCAGTTAAATATATACTGCATATATATACATCAAAAATCCAGCATTCCTCAGGTCCCAAGGTTGTTGGATTTTTGATTATCAACTTATATCAATCATCAATGAATTGAAATTTTTTCTAGAGATATGTAATAATAAACTTATTATGAAGTTCATTGTCTAATCCATTATCTATACACTATAAAAAAATATTTCTTGAACAAACATTATATTAAAATGTGGCAGTACATTTATATGCATCCATGTTTACAACTGTTAGTATATTACACTTTCTATTTCAATTTGAATGTAACAAATTTGACGGTTTCTCACCAGCATAAACTTTCATGAGAGAAAAATGGTTTTCGTATATAAATTTTCATTATTTATTTTTATTGTAAAACTATTATTAGTTTTGTTAATCTATGTTTTTATATAAATATTACAGTGACAATAGATGGAGTTGATTGGACTGGAGTTAAATTTTTCCAGCTGACATCACAGTGGCAAACACACATCAAATATTTTCCCATTATCTTATTTAGAATAAATGATCAACAGAATGTGGCTTCAATGACATGCTCGTAAATATTGTATGGACATGAAAATCAGTCATTTCTATTGTCAAGTATTGTGAAACCCATTAGTATATTTCAGTTAGCAATTATTTTAATATGAACTGGTTCAAAGGCTGTAAGAAATATACTTTTGATGTATTTTTGTGAGATTGTTTTGGACCAAATTCTTATGCCTAACAATTAGGCTTGTATGGTAAGATTTAAAATCATTATGGATGACAGAAAAGTCGTCTTACTGCAAAATGTATTAAGTTCCTTTTACGTCCGAGCACTTTGAAAAGTATCATTTGTGCATTAAATGAATCTGTTGTTGTCATTTATATATAAATTATATATATATATATATGTTGCTGTTTCTGTAGAACAATGTAGATATTGAATATACTGTTGTACATTTCAATTTATAAATTGTGAAAAATATGTTCCTTGTTAATGTGGAGTAAAATTGCATGCATTTTTTTCCCTTTGCTTGCATGAGTACATTTTTATAAAGTGTTATACAACTTGTACAAACTATAAAATTGGCGCCAAAGTTTTCTTAAATACAAAATGAAATTGTTTCATAAATTGAGATGGTAGAATGCTTTTTAATGGTATTTAAATACACAGAAGTTGCTATTAATGCAATTACAACTTTTTAGAAAAAAATTACAATTGTTTTTCCCAAGTATCAAAATGACTTGGAATATTTTGAAAATCCGAACTAAAAGCAAAAAGTTTTAACTGTGTGTATATTACATTTATCTGAAATGTATTTGTGTAATTGTATAAACATGCATAAAGATGGTAAAAAAAAGTGTTGAAACAAATTTATGTATCGGATAAATAAAGTAGTCTTTGTGAAATATGCAATACTTCTTCAAGTAACTGAAGCACCATCAATACATATATACACTGTGTACTGTAGAAGTTTCTCTTGAAAAGTTTGAGCATGCGAATTAAATATCTTTTTATATATTCACTGGCCTTCAGGTAGTAATTAGGGTATAAACCATCCTAAAGAAAGAAGAAAATTTATTAATTCCTATATCCATAATACAAATCTATACATTGATTTATCTTACCCATATAAATAGTAAAAGAACGAAAGTAAGTAGAAGCCCAATTTTATCCATCCTTCTTTCATAGCTCTGCTTAGCTGATCTGCATTCATTATGGTGGTCGGATCATATAAACCGGGTCCACTCATAACCGGTCGAGTTCGATACCTGAAAAATACATTCTATCATCTAGCAATAACTATTGTACAACGGAATGTCAAATTTTAAACAACTTACCTATTAATGTGGTATGCAATTAATGGAATATTAATAAGTAATGTAAAAAATTCTCCAGCAAACAAAAACAACACATTGAAGAGGATATGAATGAAATATTCTGGTAAAACAAGCTAGGGAAAAAATATATATATTAATAATAATTACTACTATGTGTGGTATAAATGATAAAGATATAAATAAATTACTTACAGGATTCAGACTGTTACATTGATCAATAGGATTTTTGTAATCAGATTTAAGTTCATCAAAAGCAATCACCTATTAAAATAAACTTTTATAAATACAATTATAATTTGAAGACAGATCTTTTTAAAACATTTTATGGATTATATACTGCTTATTAGATTATATATAATGAAAAGGCTCATATAATAATTGTTTTAATAAATCTTTGAAATATTCTTGTCTGAAGTATAATTAGTAATTTGGAGTAAATTTCCACAAAATCTTATGGCTAATAATATATATCAATGGTTCCTGCTATAGTTAGTGCAGCTTTTATATCTTCATAAAATTTATCAATTCAATACAATACCATATCAAAATAAACAATAATAAAGTATTTTTATTAATATATAAGGACAAATTATTTTATTAAAATGGCTAAACTAGTACAGGCTATTCACTCATCTATATGTATTCATGTATTGGTTAAACTTAAAAGATTATTATAATAATAATTGCAAATATGGAATAAATTCATTTGTTATGTATATAAAAATGAACATTAAACTTTTTAAATTTGCTATATTTCTGACCATATGAGAAAGTTTAGAGAATATTTTGTAGATGTACAATTTCATTTATTTTCTCTGAATTCTTAATTTATTAAACTCTATATACTGTACATAAACATCTGTTGTTGTTAACTATACACATTTAGTATGTCAGAAGCTAATTTAAATTAGTATTCATTATACATAAAAATTTCATGTATAACTTAATCTAATTTAAATTACCAATTTATTTTAATCTTGCAAACTTCATTAGTACATATATATTCACATTTTACTGGGAACTAGTACTTTTTATTTTATGGTTATTTTTCATGGATAATCAATTTTTTTGTTTCTTTAGCTATAACAATTTAAATTCAATACTCAAAGATTTTAACTATTAAATGCAAGTAAATTAATTTGCTATGTTTACAGGCTATTACAATTTTTCCTTTTGGCTAAAATTATTATTGTGATAAGACAATTTTTCCCCCTAGAATAATTTAAGTTGGAGGATGAAAGATACCAATATTTTTTATTTAATGAGTATTGAATTTAAATTGTTATAGCTAAAGATTTTAACTATTAAATGCAAGTAAATTAATTTGCTATGTTTACAAGCTATTACAATTTTTCCTTTTGGCTAAATTTATTATTGTGATAAGACAATTTTTTCCCCCTAGAATAATTTAAGTTGGAGGATGAAAGATACCAATATTTTTTACAAAATAAAGGGAAATTCACAAACATTGCCTTTAATAGAATATAAGGATTAAAAAAAATTTCAAATATTTTATTATTTTTCAGAAAGTTTAAATATATTTGTTTAATAATGAATTTACTACATTAAACAAAATCTTCTACCAGATTTAGAAAAAATATTTTAGCAATCAGTTATCAAATAAAATCTTCAAAATAAATGGAAGTCTTTAAGTGTTAGGATATTCTTAATCTAAAATATGAAATTAATGATCACTATAAATTCTTTGAATTAAATTAAATATGCTTTGTTTTCAGAGCTCAAAATTTATGCTATTCATGGTAGATATGCAGAAATATTGTTAAAAATTCTTACTTTTGCTAAAAAGATTTCTTGTATCAGTGTTTTTTCTGGCAAAAATTTTTCTGAATATTCAATCTGGTCATCTTATAAATTTTAAAAATATAGTCGAGCTTAATATTTATAGAATTGCAGTCTCGTGAAAACTTCTTAGAAATATTTTGTTTAATATCATTAATCATCACATATTTCTTCAAAAGAATAAAATTTTTTAATTATGTTTCAGAGAACATTTATGATAAGAGCAAATGAAATTATATATTGGTATTGTTTTATTTATTTCAAACTTCTTAATTTATCAAACTTTATTATTATTTTTAATTCATTTTCATCAAAATTCACAACCTAATTCCAGTAATGATTTTTGTAATTTTTATATACAAAAACAAGATGGAATTGATCTTTTAAATAGCAGCAACTGTTAGTTAATAACAGCTATTAAATTTGCTTATGATCTGTTAAAAAATGCTACATATCTAAACATTTGGAACTGTAATATCATCTTTTGTTGAAATATTTGTAATACAATTTGAATAAATTTAAACTGTAGTTCAATTCTATAAGTTTGCATTTTATTTCAATTGAATATAACAAGCTAAAGAGCTTGATTATTCTATAACTTGATGTTAAGTAGATAATAAATACTGTATATAAGAAAGAAAATGTATTTGTTATATTTATAAATAAAGAAAATTCTGTTGATTGAATTGATTAAAAATTAATTGGCAAACATAGAAAACCTTGTTTCAAGAAGTGTCATGCAAAATATGATTAAATAATCTTAAGTGGTATTCAAATGCATAGAAAACAAATTTCAAAACAATGATATGCACAACAATAGTATTCATAACTAACAATACATTTGGTGAAAATACAGGAATATCTAGATTATCGCGGTTAATGTTGCCACGAAAAATACCGCAATAATCGAATCCGCAATAATCTACTATTATATAGTGTTTACAAATAATTTTGATTATTTTTAAAGTGTACAAATGTTTTTTCATTACTAATTTTATCTTATCAGGTGTGTAAATATGAAACCAGAATTTTTTAGTAAAAAGTATACATTCATCGTATGTAATTAGTATAAACTGATAATACTACTGTGGATAAGTGTACTAATTTTAAAATTTGAATTTCAGATTCCATTTTTTAGTTATCATTTTCACAGATTTTGTGTAATGATGTCTTAAGTTACTCATATTTTTTAATTATATATTGGAAAAAAATTACATGTCCATTGTATGACTTTCCAAAAGCACATACCATATATGAAAATTATGATTTTTAATCTAAGAATCCATTATAAGAGTTAATCAAAATCTAATCCAGTTATTGGCTGTTTTATAAAGAAGTTAAATGGAGAGAAAAAATTTGCTGAAGGGATGGAATTCAAAACAGCATTCAGAAATTCATCAAAATTTATTTATAGATTTATGTTTATTTTAAAACCTGTAAATTTTATAATTATTTTTACTAAATATTCTATAAATTATATTGTATTTTATTGTTTTTGGCTTTTTTAGAGTTAAAATTATTAAAAAATAAAAAAAATTACTGTATGTTATGTATGTATTGTATAATGCCAATTATTTGGCATTATACAATACATACTGTGCTGTGTAAGTTTCCAATTGGTGGAAATTTTGTGTGTGACTTTAGTAATTAAGTATTTATGTTTATTTTAAAACCTGTAAATTTTATAATTATTTTTACTAAATATTCTATAAATTATATTGTATTTTATTGTTTTTGGCTTTTTTAGAGTTAAAATTATTAAAAAATA
>AYEL01080339.1:0-11980 GCA_000484575.1 Olivierus martensii
TTTTCTTGTAGGCTATGGGATCATTGGACCAGTTAGGGATGACGATAGCCTCATAAGAGGGTTTTCTATAGACGGTTGTAGAGATGGTTCGCCCCTGTATCTCTATATTTAAGTCAAGGAAGTGTATCAAAGTGTTACTCTGCTGATCCTTCTTCAAAACAAGGCCAAACTGTTCAAGTGTTAAGGCTTCTGGAAAAATGTCTATGTATGCCGGGTTGGTCCACACTACCAATACATCGTCTACATAAGCTGAACTTGCATACATCGAAAATGTTGGACTCCAACACGGCTACTCTAAATCCTTTCTTATAGGTATTCTGAAGAATGTAAAGTCTAAATTAGATGTACCTATCCAGATCCCACCTAGCCAAATACCACATAATGTACCAGGTACTTTTGCACCTGTACCGTATAATCTCAAGAATTTACAGGTAGTAAAAAAATGCAGCTAAAAAAACCAATAGAAAATTAGCCACACGCAGAGGGCCTACCCTTTTTAACCTCATATGGAACGAGAAGGATCCGGTAAAACTGCAGGCTATGAAAGGGGTGTATGAGATTCCACTTAAGGACGAGCATACGCAGGACCATCTGGCCTACATAGGCGTTACCAATAGGAATTTAAACAAGAGGTTAACTGAAAATAAACGTGACATCAAGCATGCTAACTTGACAACATCTTTGGCACTGGAAGCCTACGATAAAGATCTGACCATATACTAGGATGATGCGAGGATTATTAAGAAGGTAAAGCCCGGAATGAAACCCACCATCACCGAATCTTTGGAGATTTTAAGGAGAAATGGAACCGAAAATCTAGTGAATGAGAAGACTGCTTGGGACCTACCCGACCCTTGGAAATATGTACTCAACAAGAGAAACCACTAAACCTGTTTCTTGTTATAATTTATTAACTTTAACTCTACCTCTTTTATTGTGTATATCCTAATTGCCGGTATATTGTATATTCGTCTTGTTTATGCTAACCTAGTTAAGCAATTCCGTTTAAAAATTGTTAAAGTCTATTTATTATTTTATTATTTTATTTTTCTGTTAAAATTGATACTATGTTACACGGTTTGGTTTATAGCTGTTAATAGTTTAGTTTTTGTTGTTATATTTTTCCTTTAAAACTGATATTTTGTAAACATCATGTTGTTTACGTTTTGTATCTTGTAGTAGTTACCATAGCAACACAGCTGTCTTGTTCCTTTTTTGTATTTAAATTTATTCTTTAGAACGAACTGCCTGATGATGGCAATCTAGCCGAAAACGTTTGTGATTTCTTTGTAAATAAAGTTTGTTGTATTTTACTCAACTGCGATTAGTGCTGTTTACTTTCATCTTGTCTTAATGTAACTGTTATTCTATAAAATTTTCATTTGTATTGTAATTGGTTACACTAACAGTCATAAAAAACAGAAATATGATTTTATCAGTTTCATAAAGAAGGTGAATATAAAGGCAATTGGATTTTGTTTGTATTTACATATTGCAGCACCACAAATATGTATGCATAAATATACTGGGAGTGGTAACAGAACTGTGAAATGCAAGCAGTTATACTAACAAAGGAAAAATAATTTCTGGAGCAATGCAAATGAGGAATTTTATGATTCAAAGCAAAATATTGTATTAATTCTTTTACAGTGCAACTTTGAAAAAAAAAAAAAAATGCAAACTGAAATGACACAAAGTGGGGTCTTGATGTTTAGTATTACTAAGCAGGCTTTCCACATTATTCTTGGAAGGCCTCAGATAACTATTGGGTTGTCTGAAAAGTCATGATGCATTTTTTCAATGTCTTAAAAAGTGTATTTATTTATATAAAGAATAAAGATAAATCAAAGATATATTGCCCATTTTGCTTGATGACCTTTTGCCATCTTTCAGGGAACTTCATAATTCCTTGTTCATAAAAGGACTTCTCTTTATCAGTGAAAAACTGAACAAGGTGCTGATTTACAGCCTCATCTAAATTGAATGTCATACCACACAAGGAGTTTTGAAGAGAGTGAAACAAGTGGAAGTCTGATGGCGCAAGGTCAGGCGAGTATGGTAGGTGTGGTAACCAAGCTCCAATATTTTTTGGCAGGTGATCAAATTTATGTGTGGTCTTGCACTGTTGTGATGGAACACAACTCTTTTACAATTAATAAGCTATGGACATTTCTGGATGACGGATTCGTTCAAAATGTTCAATTTCCGACAATACACTTCTGAATTGATTGTTTGGTTTTTTGGTAGAATCTCAAAAACATGACACCTTTAAAATCCCACCATACTGACAGCATAATCTTCCTCTGATGAATGTCTGCTTTCGATGTCATTTGAGGTGGATCATCATGCCAGGACCAAGACTGTTTGTGTACCACATTGTTGTAAACAATCCATTTCTCATCATCAGTTATCAATCATTTCAAAAAAAGATGATTTTCCTCATGTTTAATGAGCATGTTGCAAATATTTATGCTTGCCATCAAATGAACTTCTTCGAGTTCATGAGGAACTCAAATATCGAGCTTGCTTATGTATCCCAGTTTCTTCAGGTGGTCTTGAACGATTGAATGATGGATGTTCAATGTTTCTGCAATTTCTTATGTCATGTAACGATGGTTTAACTCAATTAATACCTTTATTTTATCGTCATTAACCTCAGTTGGCCTTCCTGACTGAGGAGCATTGTTGAGATCAAAGTCACCAGCACAGAATTTTTCAAACTTGCTGGCAGTAGAGCATTGTCACCATAAACTTTATGCAACTTTTCACAAGCTTGACATGGGTTTTTCCCTTTACAGAAAAAAAACAATAAAATATGACAAAAATGCAAAGTTTGGTCTTCCATCTTCAACTTCTTGTAAAATTTGTAAAAAATAAAAAAATGGATCAGTTTTTTTTTAATGAATCTAAAACTATCAGCTGTTAAATAACATAACAATAACATAGATATGAATAACTCTAGTACTTCCAAAAATGAACAATTACCATCTGTTATGAAAATGCGTCATGACTTTTCAGACAACCCAATATTACATTATTCTCTCAAGAATAAACAGTAAATGAATAATCAATACAAAGAAAGCAACTCCTGGCAACTATGGGTCCTGAATATCCAGGGTGTCATGTATGGCAAAGAAAGGATGAAACAGCTATCAGGCTGTCAAAATGTAAAATTCTTGCGAATAGAAAACATATACAAAAACCAATCTTTCTTGGAACATGGAATGTGAGTTCCTAATGAAATCAGAAAAACTGGAAAGCCAAAAGTTAGAGATGGAGAGAATGAACTTTAGCAATAAGTGATGCTTAAATTACCAAAGCAAGGTGACTTTTGAAGGAGAGATTTCAGAGTTATACTACTGATGATGATAAAACAATTGCTAGTGCAAGCCTAATATGAAATAAGCACTTAGGTAAAAGAATTAAAATTATCTTCAATATAATAAAAGAATATTAATGAAGGAAATGGGATCAAAACAAAAAGAAATACTGTATATACTCGAATATAAGCCGATCCGTGCGTAAGCCAACCCGACTTCAGAGTTTGAAAATTGATAAAAATGCGAAACCCATGTATAAGCCTATCCCCGACTTTAGCACTAAAATTTGATAAAAATTTGAAACCAATAAATTACATGATCTTTAATTTTTAGTTACCGATATAATAATGCCATTTGCCAAAATAAATATTTTATTGAAACTTTAAATATACATATATAAAATAAATTATTATAATACAAATACCAATATATCAATTTAAAAGGCAAAATTTTACTTTAACCTGAAGTGATCCAGTGCAGCATGCCTACGTAAGATTCTTGGATTATTGTCGAGAATTTCTGTGTCATGGCGTATCAGGCAGCATGGCGTCACCTATCTGATGCACTTATACAAATGCAGGTTGGCATTGGAGGTGTGATGTGGTCGAATGCTTTGGGTAAAGTAAATTTTACTTTACTCCGAAGTGAGATTGATATTGGTGTATGACATTATCGTTAAGATGATATAATTTCAGAAAATATCAAGTTAACAAGTAATAATAAATTTTGATAATTTACATAAAAATATTTTCTTTTTATTGTTATTATTGAATAAATGCTTTCTTTCCTGAAAAAATTTCATATTAAATTATCTTAGTAAAAATTCTATTAGAATACATCTATGTCATATGGCTCCCAAGAGACTGAAGTTTCGTTTTCTCTATAGTTGAGCTGAATATTATCCATAGATCTATGATATTATCATATTCAAATCTTTGATCGTATTTTAAAATGAGTGGATCATCCTAACAATGATGTCATACACAGTTAGGATGACTGTGCAACATGTTTCTAGACATTAAGCATGCAATTTCGAAGTTTTGATTTTGCTTACGATGAACTTTTTTGATAGACTACAGCTATTTTTCAGTACAGATTTCAAATAATAATTATTTTATTGTTATTTTAAACATTATTTTAGTTACTTTTTAATCTACTTTAGTTAAATATAATAACTATGTAAGGGTTCAAAGACAAGCACTAATAAGCAGTCCAAAAATATATTTCAGAAAAAACTTTTAATATTTTGAGGAACGTTTTCATCATAAAACAGCCCTCTTCAACTCCAACTATATATAGTCTGTAGAACAACCAACTTACTGACAGCTTTTATTAAAATAGATTTTTAATGTAATTTTTAATTAGCAGATAACCTATTCATTTATCTGCTAAACAGTCCTGTGTTTGGATACAAAAATTCCAGAAATGAAAAATTTTGTGCTGAATCTTATGTATATGAGCTTTTTAGCCTATATGACTGCTTATTTTTTACACGTCACTGTACTTGAATATCTAGACCAGTGGTTCCCAAAGTGGTTCCTACAGATTCCCAGGGTCCTTGTGATCATTGAGGGGTCTGTGGTAAATTAAAATTAATTTGGGGATGCATGGACAACATTGGGGGTCCACAAAAGCCTTAATATAAAGTAAAATAATTGTGACCCATTTTCATTATTATGAAAGTTCAAATAAATTGCAATAAATACATTGGTAACCATTTTTATGTCCTGAATAAAATATAAGTATAGATAGGTACATAAATACAAGTAATGACAAACATCACACAGTGGGAATTGGGCCAACAGTGGCCGTTTATCTATGCAGATTTAAACAGGAACAGAATCTTGCTGCTACATGCAATAACTTGTCTAAAATATGGCACTATAAAAGAATCGTGCATCTAATCAACAATTTAGTTCTATTTTGTGTGTGATGTGAATTGTATGCAACAAATTTTTCTAGTTTTGAACAAAAAGCAGTATCATTTTTTGTATTGAATGAAAATAGCATATGTTACATAAGTAGTTTTGAATACAATTGATATCTTGTATATTAAATTTATTTAAGCAGTTATACTTTTGTTAAAGTAAATTTATATAATAGTTTTATTATATAATATTTATCAATATTATATGATAAAACTGGAAAACTGCTTATACTCAGTAATTAAGTCAAGATAAACGTAAACAGCACTAATCGCAGTTGAGTAAAATAAAACATATTTATTTAAAATATCACAAACGTTTTCGGCGATATCGCCATCTTCAGGCAGTTCGTTCTAAAGAATAAATTTAAATACAAAAAAGGAACAAGGCAGCTGTGTTGCTATGGTAACAGTATAAAATACTAAACGTAAACAACATGACGTTTTACAAAAACAGTTTTAAAAATATATAAAATTGTAACAAAAATAAACTATTAACAGTTATAAACGAAACCGTATAACATAGAACGAACTGCCTGAAGATGGCGATATAGCCGAAAACGTTTGTGATATTTTAAATAAATGTGTTTTATTTTATTCAACTGCGATTAGTGCTGTTTACGTTTATCTTGACTTATCAATATTATATTTTGTTATTTATTAATTTATTTGATGATAATTGAATTATTTATTTTTCTTGAAAAATAAATAATTAAATTAGTAAAAAATGCATACCTATACAATATGTGACATTTACTTAAAATTTTATCATTATATCTTAAGTAATTAATTGATGCAGGCATTACTTTGTGGCATTCCATTTTCAAAATAAAATAAAATATTAATAAATAGTGGTATTTTGCAAAGAAATAATTTGTTTTATTTTCTTATATCTTGAATTTGCATCCTTTTTTACAGATAACAGTATGAGTGAGCCAAAGAAAAGATGCAGACAATAGTGTTGAATATTTAAAATATGGCTTTATTCCATTACCATCCTTATATCATAAATAATTAATTGATGCGAGTGTCACTTTGTGGCATTCCATTTTCAAAATAAAACAAAATACTGTATTAATAAATAGTGGATTTTTGCTTAGAAATAATTTGTTTTATTTTCTTATATCTTGAATTTGTCCCCCTTTTTTTACAGATAACAGTATGAGTGAGCTGAAGAAAAAATGCAGACAATATAGTGTTGAATATTTAAAATATGGTTTATTCCGCTACCAGGAAATAGTACTTTACCTATGTGCCTTCTACGCAATAAAACTTTGCCAAATGAATCAATGAAACCTTCTAAGTTTAAAGAACATTTGACAAAAGTCTATAGCAACAAAAAAGATAAAGATTTAACTTATTTTAAAATAATCACGAATAACACAGCACACATCAAAAGTGGAAATAAACTTTAATAGAATTGAAGAACTTTTGGCTTTATTAAGCCATACTCAGCAAACTACAAATAACATATGAATAATAGGATGTTATTCAAATGTAAAAAACTTAATAAGAATGCAATTTAAAATTAAATATGATATCATAATATTGTATAAATTAAAAAACTAGGTTTAACAAACATAAATTGGTTGATAGAGGCTGCACCATTTGACACTGCTCTGGTCAGATCCTTTTATGAATATATCATGATCCACTGGAACCAAGCAAAGTTTATTAAACCGATAAATAATTCTAATAATGTAAAAATTGTGGAATCCTTAGTTATACATGAATATAGAAAACGATACCATGTGATAAACGACAACCAAGCCATCAATAGTACCGCCACAGTGGCTTATTTAGGAAATAATTTTTGTAGTGCCTTGTTTTAATTTTTTTATTATTTTCTTTTTATTCTACTTTGTTTTTTATATAACTATAATTTATTTTTTGTAAACATTTTATACAATATTATGATATCATATTTAATTTTAAATTGTATTCTTATTAAGTTTTTACATTCGAATAACATTCTATTATTCATACGTTAATTGTAGTTTGCTTAGGATAGCTTAGTAAAGCTGAAAGTTCTTCAATTCTATTAAAGTTTATTTCCACTTTTGATGTGTGCTGTGTTATTCATGATTAAGTAAGAAATGGGAGAAAGTTATGCAATTTTATTTTAAAACAGTCAAAGAAAAATATTTGAAAATACCATCATTGCAACAACTCTTAGCAAAAATATCTGAGCAAGATGACAATGGACTGCATGTTTCTTATAACATTTCTTTACTGATTGCAAAGTCCAGAAAGCCACACAATATTGGTGAAGAACTTATTCTGCCAGCTGTAAGTGAGGTAATAAACACCGGGCTGAATAGCCAGCTTCTGATATTATAAGAATTCCACTGAGTAATAATATAGTACAAAGAAGGATTAACAAAATGGCTCAGTGCATAGAAAATTCTTTATGTGAGTACTTAAAAACATCTGAATTCTCTATACAGTTTGACAAGTCAACTTTGCCAGGAAACAAAGCTTTATTTTAAGCTTATGTGAGATTTGTAAAAGAAGAAAAAATTTCCCAAGAATTGTTATTTGCCAAATGTTTGGAAACTGATATAAAAGGTGAAACAATATTTAATGAATTAAAAAGGTTTTTCGATGTGAAAGCTATACCCTTGAGCAATATCATCTCTGTTGCTACTGATAGTGCTCCGACAATAGTAGGATGACACCAAGGTTTTCTGGCATACTTAAAACAAGCTATACGAAATGTATTATCTGTACATTGTGTCATTCATTGACAACATTTAGTTGCCCAAAATATTAGTGAACACTTGCATGGCTCACTAGATTAGGTCATTAAAGTAGTTAATAAAATCAAAAGGAATGTGTTAAATGAGAGATTATTTGCTCAACTGTTTGGAAAATGATGAAGATTATAATAGTTTACTACTTAACATGGAGGGTCGTTGGTTATCTAAAAGTGCATGTTTGGATTGATTTTGTGCACTCTTTGATTTAGTGTTGAAATTCTTCAAAAGTAAAGACAATGATTTGCAGTTCAATTTAATTAATTCAAAAAAATGACATAGCTTAATGACTGACTTATTTGCCAAATTTAACGAAACCAATTTGAAGCTACAATGTGATTAATTAAATTTTTAATCAAAACTAAAAGTATAATATCTGTTTGTTGCAAAACTGCTCTGTTCCCAAATTTTTCAAAATTGCAAAAACGAGATGAAGATTTGCTTGCTTATTGTCAACACTTAACAGCTCTTCATTCGGACCTTAGCCACCAGGGGATAACCAGGGGATAACCAAATGAAGATATTCTTCATTTGGTTATCCCCTGGTGTTTCCCTTTTGCAAGTAGGTCCAAAAAACTCAGATGAATCCAAACTAATACAGGAGCAACTTATTGAATTATCCACAAATGAGAAGCTGAAATCAATGTTTGAACAATAATACTACAAATTCTGTTTCTGTTCTAAATTCTATTTTACAAAAACAGATACCAATTTTATATCCTGCATTATGGGTCACTGTACAGAAGCTATTGATTGCTTTCCTGTCTTCCTATTTAGTAAAATGTGGATTTAGTGCAGTTGAGCTTCATCACGAAAAAAGAAACGACTGGAAATTAGTATTCGTGGTGACTTACAAATGTTACTGTCAAACATAGAGCCAAACATAAATAATCTCTCATCATCACATCAGGTTTGTCCATCTCATTGAAAAAAAATTAATGTGTTTTTGTATTTTAAAACAAAAATTATAATTTCAATAAATACTACTATAAATATCAAAATGTTTTATTTATATTTTATTTTTACATCACCATTTACCATTCAAGACATCAAAGTTCAATTTGTAATTTTTCTATTATGCAATTATGAAGAATTATTTCACTTGGGGGTTCATGGTCTGGTTTTTGCTATAAGAAGGGGTCTATGGGCATAGTAAGTTTGGGAACCACTGATCTAGACCAACAGATACACCTTTCAGAAAAATTTAGGACCCTCCTATTTTAACTATGTAATTTTCTAAGAGAACTCTAAAGTCACTGGCCGTTGGGTGAAGATGAGAATTTTGGGGATTGATTGAGGGCTAGCTATTTACTCATCATATGATTCACTATATCAGATCACACTACATTATATTCCCTAATTGCCATAAACATCATTTTTATTCTGGCAAACTGCTGAATGGGGTAAAAACCAGATATTTGTTTTGGCTTTGTTATGTAAACGTCATCACAGATCTGCCTATGGCATAACATGGCAAGTATGCAATAATAAAAATCTTTAAAATTGCAAGAAAATGAATGATTTTTATACATTTTATTGATTTGTGTGTTACTCTAGGTTTATATGCCTTTTTTTAAATACTATTCTGTGATTAGTTTCAGATAAGTTTCTTTTCAAAATGTAAAGTTATTAGAAGTAATGTGGATAAATCACATAATTTATTTGCTTAGTTTATTAACTCAAAGACATTGCAGGGTCAAAAGATGGCCAAAATAATTAATGAATCACTATGAAATTTTAAAAATACAAATTTGCAAAATTTTTCTAATTCCCAAGATTTATAAGAATTTTTCTCGAGAATTGAAATAATAATAAGTAAAATTCTCAAGAATTGAGAATGAAATTTTCTTGTAAATCTTGAAATTTCTCAAGACTGGAATCTCAAGTACAATCATTATTTAGATACAAAAATTCCAAAAATGGAATTTTTATGCCCAATCATATGTAGACATATGTGAGCTTTTTAACCTATATGACTGCTTATTTTTTTACATATCACTATATTTGAATATCTGGACCAGCAGATATTCAAATATATAAGGTGTGTGAAAAAATTCTCGCTGTTTACCAATAGATGGCTCTAGATGTAAATGGTGATGCAATCTATCACAAGAGAAGTGCCATTCTCTAAGCCTAACAATCTGTCAATAAGATTGCGTCAAAAAATTAGTGATTTTTTTTACACCGTCATTTGCTGTTCGCACATAAAAATGTTGAATTTTGAACCGAATGAGCGCCATTTGCGGGAAGCATTACTTTTTTGCTTTCATTTAAAGAAAACTGCAGCTCAAGCCCATGATATGCTTGTGGATGCTTATGGCACACAGTTAATTCTCAATTGTACGGACAACAATTGTTGCGTTTAAGCCAGGCGATCAAGGAAAAATGGCCAGAATACTCCAAATGACATGATAAGGTGATTTTCTTGCAAAACAATGCACGGCCGCATGTGGCAAAGTCGGTCAAGGACATACTGCAGGTGCTTGGTTGGGATGTTTTACCCCACCCGCCGTAGAGCCCAGATATCGCTCCATCGGATTACCACCTCTTTCGATCAATGGCACATGGCCTGGCCGACCAGCACTTCTCGAATGACGCCAAAGTTCGAAAATGGGTTGACAAATGGATAGCCTGGAAAGATGAGGAATAAAGTTCAAAAATGGGTTGACAAATGGATAGCCTGGAAAGATGAGGAATGTTTTCACAATGGCATTCAACAGTTACCTGAAAGATGGGCAAAAGTATTGGCCAGCGACAGACAATACTTTCATTGATGTATTTATTTTCATTCTTTTTTAAATAAAGACTTTTTTTTTTTTTTTTGATAAAAAGAAAGGAACTTTTTCACACACCTTATAGAAACCCCCTTAGAAAAAGTTTAGAACCCTCCTATTTTGGATATGTAATTTTCTAATGAGGCTCTATTGTCTCTGATCATTGAGTGAAGGTGGGATTTTTGGGGGATGACTAATGGCTAACTATCCACTCATATCTTCTGATACATTCCCCTATTACCATAGATGTCAATAGATGTATTATTGACATCTATGGTATATAGGGGAATGTATCAGAAGATATGAGTGGATAGTTAGCCATCGGTCCTCCCTCGATGGCGTTTCCACCTTGTTGTGGTGAGGGAGCTTGCGTGTTCTGATGATCCTGAGAGCTATACCAGCGGTAGCTTTGCTACTGGTAGGGTCTCCCATGCCGGACAGGTCGAAGGTAATGGGCCAGACTAAGAGGACGCCTTACCCAAACTAAGGTATAAGGTATCGTGCTGAGAGTTGAGTGGCACTTGGGTAGTAAAAGATGTAGTGTCATTAACGATCCCTTCAGGGCACCTGGCAAAACTCTGTCGTAGTTAGCCTTCCGCCCGTATTGGGGGATAACCGGGCGGTGACTTTTTATGTTTCGCCCAGTTTGTATTTTGCCATATGGATGACAAAATTACTTGTATTATTTCTTCTGGGGAGGCTGCTCCTCCTCCCCATCATGGGGGTGGTGATCTTGGCACCTCGTTTGAGGGCGCTGAGGTCACTAGTGTGCCTCAGGGTGGTGGGGAGGTCGAGCAGTCTACTAATGTTAATGTTGCCTCCGAGAGTACATCTAGTCTGCGAAGGACACGTTTGTCTGGAGCGGCTAGACGAAAGCGGAGGAAGGCTAATAGGAGGGTTGCTGCCGCTGGTAGCTCTCAGTTACCAGGTAGCACCTCCCAATTAGCTTTTTCGTCTGATTCTCCTGTCGGTACCCCTGGTGCAGGTAAGAGAACCAGATCTGTATTGTCTACCCCCTCTTCTGAGGAGGTCAGACCTACTAAAAGATCAGAGGGCTTTCAGCCCGGATCTTATTCAGAGGCCGTTGCTTCTCTTCGGTTGGCCATCATTAAGGAGGGCTACCCTGACTCCAAGATGGTGTCTGCAGATGTGGATCTCATCTTGGACAAGATCCTTAGTGGTGTGGATGGAATCCCTTCTGGGGGG
>AYEL01080343.1:0-13844 GCA_000484575.1 Olivierus martensii
TTTTGTTATTTTTTGTTTACATGTAACATTTTATTGATGTCAAATAAAACTATTTCAATTGTTGAATAAATTTTCTTTTCTTTACTTGTTGATTGACTTCAAAAGCATAACAGGTTACAAAAATATTAAATAACTAAATCAATTAAATTTTCCGTCCAACTTTTTTTTTGGTTCACTGTATGTATTTTATGATCCTATAAGCTTTATACAATCTTTAATTTATTTACTGTCATTATGTGATCACTAAATGAACAAGAAAGTTTACATGAAAATTATTTAGTCAAAACAAGAAAAAAAATTAGTAAATGATAAAATATTAAATTGTAGATTGGTAGTTAGTTTAGTTATGTGCAATAGAACTATAGAAGTACAGTCAAACCTCTTTAAGCCGCTCCTCTATAAACCGCCACCCTCGTTATTTGCCTGATGAAAGCCAATAACAAATCTCCTTCTATATGTTAAAACATAAAATTCCCTCTATAAACCGCCACCTCACTAATCGCCAACCGCCACTCATTTCTGGAGGCAAAACCATTTCATTAGTAGACAAATCAGTTGTTTAAACCGCCAAAACAATCGAATGGCAAGGTCAACCAACACAAATAGAAACACTAGAGAAGATGGCAATTAAGTAATTTATCTGTTAACTTTTATTAGACTGCAATCTCGCACCTATGACTATTGACATCCCTGTTTTCAAATTGAGCTATTCCAAAACTTTAAACGAATTTTTACAAAATAATCGTTAAAAATAGGAGAAGACTGGAAAGCCATAACCTCGACTTTGCGGAAGAAGAAGAACAGTTTAACTGATATTTCTATATCAGTACCTGTAATTCGATATATATAAACTGCATTTATATCTCAACTTTCTCGAGCAAAGCCATTTGCTACTATTATATAATATATTATAAATATTATTTTATATTAAACAATAGACCAGCGATTCTCAACCTTTTCATAAATGCGTACCACCAAAATCAAAATTCAAATATTTCAGTAACACCAACAAAAATATGCCTCATATGCCAAGATGGAAGACAATATTATACACGTACCACTAGTCAAGTCTGGCGTACCGCCAGTGGTACTCGTAACACTGGTTGATAACCGAGCAAAGAAGGAAGACAATATTATACATGTACCACTAGTCAAGTCTGGCGTACCGCCAGTGGTACTCGTAACACTGGTTGATAACCGCTGCTATAGACTATTTACAGAATAAATCAATTGCTGATAAATATTCCTTAGGCAATGTTAGGCATCCTAGTTATATTTATTATAATGACAAAACATTTTTTAATTTTGTCGACAGATTCTTACCTGTCATACTTTAATAACGATAACTATTGAGATATATATACATTTATTTAAATTTTTTTTTATAATTATTTATAAAAGAATAAGGAATAAATCAATTGCTTATAAATATTCCTTAGGCAATGCTAGGCATCCTAGTTATATTTATTATAATGACAAAACATTTTTTAATTTTGTCGACAGATGGCGCGATATGTCAAATATATGCATCTAAAAATAAATTTTCGGAAATGAGATTTATGGTCTCTATTAATACACCTCTTGGGTGTCCCCTACTAAATTTGAACTAATTAGTAAATTTTTATGAAATTCAGGTGGTTTGATCATTAATGATGATCTCGATATCTTAATTATTTAACTGTGAAACGATTTAAAATTGTTAGATATTCAGCTTTCTGAGATGTACTCATAATAATGTACACTTTGAACTAATTTGATTTTTATGAAATTAGTATGTACATCAAGGTTTAGAAGTTGATCTTGATAATATTATCAGAACTTTAATTATTGGACTTACTTTAATTATTTTTGGATGAAGTTCGAAGATTCTTCCTGTATAAACTTTTAATTATTTTATGGATTTTTAAGACATTTAATGAGGGATTACCATTAAATTTGATATTAAATATAATTGATTAACTTTAAAACTTTAATTATTTAGAAATGGGGTATATTTTAGACTAGATATTTACGTAAAGCAACCAAATTGCTCATAGGAAATGGTTTATCTGGTGGTTGCCATTTTTAGAGCCCATCACAGATTCTCCAACACCCTGATGGGGTCTACCAGAAGATTGAAGAATGGGTTTCCACTGGTCGAGTCTTGATCGCTTATTAAAAATTGGAGATATGAGGCCCAGAATTGAATCCGGATCCTCCAAAGTGGCAAGCGAATGCTTTACCATATTACAGCAATATAATTATAATAATAGGCTAGATATAATAATAATAATTATTATTATTACGAAGTTTGGAAAATGTCCGAAATTTGACATTACTCTACTGAATAATTATTGTTTATAACAAATTTATCTTTCAGAGTATAAAAAATTAAGAAATGGCCTGCTGGAAAAGGTGGAGATTAGCTTAGTTAGTAATGGCTATTTCATTAACGTTATTATTTTGTTTTCTTGTTTAAAGTTTTGGTGATTTTCAGATGGATATGAAGTTTATTTTTCTTGTGGAAACTCTGATATTTTCATTCCTGTTTAGGTATTGCTATACTTTTAGAGAGATACTTATATCATCAGCATTAATAGATTAATATCAAAATATTATGTTCTGGTGTGAACTTGACCCTCTACTTTTGAATTTTAAACTTTTTCTTTGTCTCTGGTTTACAGCTTGTTAACAGTTTTATTAGACTCTTAATATTTTTCATTGTACTCTTATTATTTTGGATCTAGAGTTAAAACAAAATTTGGGTCAAACTTTACATTAATTGATTTCAATTAATCAGAATCTCTTCATAATAAATCTGTCTAAATGCAGTAATTATTTCTAATCAAGTTATCGTAAGTAAAAATTTTTATTTATGAATATTTTATGTCTTTAATATATTAATCTTTATCATATTTAATACAATTTAAAATAAAAATACAGAAAAATAACATTGAAGTTTTATAATTCTTTTAATCAATAAACTTTTGATAATTTCATTATTTCTTTTTTATTTAGTGTCAAATCCAAAAAGCATGAACAAAATGTCTGTTGAAAATTGAATTTTTAAAATAATATATGTGCTACTACAGCAGATTTGTATGAAGTAATCAAGAGACATGACAATGAATCTAAGCTGTAGTCAAAGACACTTATTACAGAAGTCACTACAACAATAATACAACTAGCTGTAACTACAGACAGAGAGTTGAATTATTAATATGACAGTTATATTCCAGAAAATATTCAATCTGACATCAGCTATCAAATTTGATGCTTAAAATCCTATAAATAAAAGAACTTGAACAGTTTAATTATTGTAAAAATCGGCAAGAAAATATCGTTTTTTTTTTTCCTTCCTTTTCCTTCTCCCTTCGCAAACATCTTTCTAGTTACATAGTTCAACCGATTTTCAAAGAAATCTGGAATAGTACAGACAGAGAGTTGAATTATTAATATGACAGTTATATTCCAGAAAAATATTCAATCTGACATCAGCTATCAAATTTGATGCTTGAAATCCGATAAATAAAAGAACTTGAGCAGTTTAATTATTGTAAAAATCGGCAAGAAAATATCGTTTTTTTTTCCTTCCCCCTTCGCAAACATCTTTCTAGTTACATAGTTCAACCGATTTTCAAAGAAATCTGGAATGCAAATATTATTTACTTTATTTAATATTTGCTGTGAAATGTAACCAAATAAAGCCAAATGATGCAGGTAGGAGATCATATCATGAACTTTTCTACAACGTTATTTAATATTTGCTGTGAAATATTTGTGTGTAACCAAATAAAGCCAAATGATGCAGGTAGGAGATCATATCATGAACTTTTCTACAAATTATATCGTTTAACCTATTTCGGTCAAATTTGATTTGTGTATGCTTTTTTTATATATAAGAGTTTGTATAGTTAAAGATTGTGATCCCTTTCCACTCAAGAGAGTACTAAGGAATCAAGGTGTGTATGAAGATATGTATTCTACGCCCAATGATTGAGTTTATAAAATTTAAACTACACCCAATGATTGGGTTTATAAGATTTACGTGTATCTGTTATCTGTAATTACTTTATTGTGTATGTAAGAAAAAGTATTGGCTCTAAATTTTATTTTATATTTTTTATTTTACTTCTTGCGACTTCATCTGTGTGTGTAGGAAAAAATATAATATACATACATATTTTCTTTCATTCAAGTAGTGAAGTAGAGATTGATAGGAAAGTATTTGGATTAGTGAACCAAACCTAACCTTTCTGATATATCCAAGTTCTACAGAGGGAAAAAGTAAATAGAGTTGGACATATCACTGACCCATTGCAGCAAGTATAAATTATAAGAATTTAATAAATAAATACCAAAACATAAGATTGTAAAATATTAAATTAAAAAAAACAAAAACATAAGATTGTAAAATATTAAAAAAAAATTTTTTTTTTTAATATAAATTTTGAATAAACTTTTGCTGCAATGTACCAGTGAAAAGATGAGAGGAGAACAAATAATTTTACTAAATATTTCCTAAAAATTTCGATTTGTTAGAATTCAAAATAGAGAGAATATTTAATAATGTATTAACACATAGCTGTTACAAACTCTTTCGTAGAAAAATAGTTTTTATCTAAAAAATAAATGATATCTGATCAAAAATAAAAAATATGTAAAAAATAAGCTAAGTACAGTATAAAAACTTAGGATGATTCTCAGAATTTAGAAGTGGCTACTTCATTGACGATTTAAAAAAAAATAAAACAATAACATCAATAAAATAATCATATTTAAATTTTAACAAATATACCTTTAATACAGTATTTGGCTTATCTTTTACATATCAAATGTTTCTAATTTGATAAAATTTCTTACATAACAAGTATAATAATTTTGATAGCTTTACTCATTTATAAGATAAGTCAAAAACTTATAGATTACAATTTGTTAAGCCATAAAAACTGAAAATACTTATTTATAAGATAAGTCAAAAACTTATAGATTACAATTTGTTAAGCCATAAAAACTGAAAAATAAAAGTTTTCTCTATTTTCTTTATTCTATCCTTGATATGTGATGCACCCGTTAACGTTGCTTTACTGCAGTTAAGCTATTATTTGCAGGAAAGCTACAAGAAGACGAATGTTATTTTAACGGAAAAACACAAAACTCGTTAAATATGAAACACTTGAATTTTCTTATTTAAAAATAGTATATTTCACGATTATTAGTTTTAATCTAAATTCATTTAAAATATTTGTACATGCATCATATTTTGTGAGTTTCGTGTCTGTAAAGAAAAAAATGTGCATCTCTAGATAGCTTTCTTGCTGATAATTGTATAATGACTGTGATAACACAATGAAAGTATAGAGTAATTCAGGATCAAATAAAGAGTACTGCTTCATATTGTATAATTCTTCTTTGTTCAGACTTTTCCTCTGTTTTTAATTCTTAAAATTCTGCATATTCAAACTTTGATCATCTCACGATAATACAAACTAATTATATCAGTTTGTTTTATCATGATATATTTGAATATCTGTATGTGTTGATCTAGATATTCAAATAAAGTGACGTATAAAAATAAAAAGTCGTACAGACTAAAAAACTCATATACTTCTATGTAAGATTATGCACAAACATTCCATTCCTGAAATTTTTGTGTCCAACAGAAAACCTATTTAGCATATAAATCAATAGATTGTTTGCGTGCATTGAAAAGCTATTTCAATAAAAACTGTCAGTAATTATAAAACAAACACTATTATTTTTTTCAATATTATTCAAATATGACCTATTTTTTAATATAATTAATTTAAAAGATGAAATAAAAAACAAATATAAAGCCAATGTTTTTTGTTTTCATTTTGCATAATTTTTTTAGCTTCAATTTTATCTTTATTAAAACTGGTCTTTGTTTAACTAACCAGTAAATATTTTTTAGAATTTCGATTTATCGGGAATCTCAAATCTCAAGAAATAAATTAATTACAAATTCAAGAATTCCCGAATGTCGAGAAAGTAAAAAGTTCGGGAAAACACAATCGCTATTCTGAAACATTAAATAAAAAACAAATATAAAGCAACTCAATGTTCTTTGTTTTCATTTTGCATAATTTTTTAGCTTCAATTTTATTTTTATTAAAACTAGTCTTTGTTTAACTGAACATTTTTTAGAATCTCGAGTTATCGAAAATTTCCGAAAGGGAATCTCAAATTCTCAAGAAATAAATTAATTATTAATTCAGGAATTCCCGAATGTCGAGAAAGTAAAAAGTTCCGGAAAACACAATCGCTATTCCCAATCTTCATAAGAAGATTGGAATAAAAAATTCTGGATTCACATGAATCAACAGAAAAAGCTGGATTTTGAAAAGTTTATTCGATCATGCATTACCATCAGCTATACGAATCTTACAGTGACATACTATAAACTAACTGGAAGCAAAATGCTATGATTAGTATAGCCCACTATGTATGGGATTCATAGGTAATGAGAAAGCATTCGATTCAGTATCTACAGAGTCAATACTAACGGAATTAAATAATCAAGTAATATACCATTAGTACATAGAATTATTACATATCATGATATGTTTAATAATTTAAATCATCAATTCATTCTCTTTAGTCCAAGAGAGAGAATTAAAAGTTTGATTGATAAATTTTAATTTTCTTTCCTCAATGATTTCACTTGTTAAAATTCGTAAAATATGAATGCTTTTTATGATCTGCAAAAGAAATGCAGTAAAGAAAACTTGCACTTTGTTTTACTGATAAGTTTGTTCTTCAATTTTAATATTCACTATCGTAATTAAAAAGTACTTTATAGATTTTATATAAAAAAATCCATAAAATATTGTTGCATTACTTTTATATTATGCAAAAAAAAAAAAAAAAAAAAAAAAAAAAAAAAAAAAAAAAAAAAAAAAAAAAAAAAAAAAAAAAAAAAAAAAAAAAAAAAAAAAAAAGATTTTTAAACCGCAAACTAATTTTTAACGATGCTAATCGACGATATCATAGCGGCTTAATTTATTAATAATATAATTTTATTTATACTTTATTATATTTGTGAAATCCGATGCTAACGTATCAAAATCCGAAACTAATACACAAATAGGAAAATATTCAGAATTATATATATAATGAAACGTAATCATAAAACATAAATAAAAAAGTATTGCTTAATCAAAACATAAAAATAAAATTTAATTATCATGACTAACAAATTGAAGTAGATTTTTAAAAAAAACTGTCTTCTAATCAAAAAATAGACTTTTGATTTTCTCAACATTTTGAACTGTATTTGGGAATTGTTTGTTTTCAGATTATATATTTTTAACAACTTTACTTGAAACTAAAAATATTTACAGCTTCGATTTTCGATAGTAACATTAAAAAAAATTTGCGCTTTTTTTCAATACAGTATTTCCAATTTTGGAATTTAAATGAAAGGGTAGAGTTAAACTGCTGGCAAAAGTCTCATAATTTTGAAACTTTAATGTTAGAAAATATTTTTCGTAAATTATATAAAATAAATTATTCTGATATATATTTTTTATTTTTATTTTCTAATTAATAGTTATGAAAATGCTAATTTTTATAGATTATTTTTTTACACTATATAGCAAGCAGACACGGTATTATAACATATAATTTGTACAAAATATTAATTTATGTAGATTATATAAATTTATTTTTTGCCTAAATTATATATTATAGTACTGTGTCTGGTTCTTCTAATATTTAAATATATTATGTATATTAAATATTGATTAATTGAATTTCATTGTTAGAAGTTTTTAAATAGAATTATTTTTAAAGAATGAAAAGAAATTTTGCAAAAAAAAAAAAACAATTAAATGCACTTATTATGTTACCAAGAATATAAATAATTTCACAAAATTTGATATATAGCATAGGCATTTTTATTCAAATTGCTGTTGTTTAATTAACTCTTTACCATTAAATTTTATAATTTAGAATTTCATTCAATATTCTTCAATCTATACGTGTATATTCGTAATTCATCTATATTAAATTAACGAGAAAATTTCTCTTTAGATCAGTAGTTCCCAACGTGGGGTGGACGCCTCACAAGGGGGCAATTCGAGAATGAGTAAATTTTTTTGCATTTCTTATGGTTTTAGGGGCCTCATATACAGTATATAAATATATATTGCGACATACACATTTTAAAATTAAAATCAGAATATACACAACAGTTTTTAAACTTCATATTATTATTATTATTATTATTATTTTTAACAATTTCTTAGTAATTTCTTCCTCAGTACTTCAACTGTCCTTTCGTTCTTTTATTTTTCTCTTTCATGGATACCATGTTGTTTGGAAGCTTGTTTAGACCAAGTTAATGTCCTTTTAGGCTTCCTCCACATGAATAGGTGTTCACTTTTTGAATAGTAAAAATTCTGTCACGGGGGTATCAAGACTTTAGAGATGCTTAGGTGGGACATGACCAGAAAAAGGTTAGGAACCACTGCTTTAGATATTCAACCTAGAGCCATGTCACGGGGGTATCAAGACTTTAGAGATGCTTATGTGGGACATGACCAGAAAAAGGTTAGGAACCACTGCTTTAGATATTCAACCTAGAGCCATCTATTGTTGGATAATATAAGTAATTGTTAATATTTATTTTTAATTACTGTATTTACAATTGGATGAAATTTATCGATTTACTGAATATCATAAATTTATTATCTTGAAATATTATTAAAATATTATGATGCAGGATAAAATAAACGTAATTCTATTTAATTATTAATCAATGCAGTCTCTTTGTTACCGACATATCGACAACCATAATTTTTCAACAGAACGACATCGGTTGACAGGCACCTACTCTACTCCTGAAGAAACATAAATTGATTCCAGGATTCAAATCCTTACTGCCGACCATAGTGCAAGTATTCTGTTCTTCTGCACCTTGCAAATGTTCTGTTCATTCTGACTGAATCCCACATCTCCAAAGTGTTTTCAGGAGGGATCCCCACATCTTCAGTGATTTCAGGAAGACCTAGCCATTGAACTTCATTTAAGAACTGGCGATTAATTCCATCAGGGGTATTTGTATTTCATGAAATGCTCGCCGATTAGTTCCCTCAAAGTAGAAAAAAATTAAAATCACACAGAAAAATATACATGCAATGTTTTAAAATTTTAAAATTTATTGTTTAAACACCAGCCTATTAAATTCTAATTTCTTATTAATTTTTAATAAGTAATTACTATTAGAACTTATAATATTGGTACAATAGTCTGAGTTCTCTTATTTTATTTGGATTAAATTTACACGAAAAGTGTTTTCTGGATGATTTGATTTTATCCTTTTTATATTGATAAAAAGAGAAATTTATTTGTATTTATTTGTTACATAAATATAAGCAAATTTCTCTTAATAGAAGTTCTTAAGTAAAAAGAATTTTTTTTCATTTATTTGTAAGGAATCTATGGTATATAAAACATCAGAACTTCTTGTAATTATTTGAATAGGTGGAAGATAACCACAAATGTATTCAGATATTATTTTTATGTCTGTTGATATAATTGTATCTTTTAATTTCATCGATTCATAAATTACTCCTGTATCATAATGAAGATTATGAAAAATATTATACAGTACACCATAAGAAAGTAAATATACAGTATAGTTTATTCATTAACAATATTCATTTAAACAAGGGATACATGTCATGTTAATGATTTCTTTGTTCTTCAGTATTTTGTATTTGGGACCAAGCATAACCTATATATATATATACTGTGCCAAATATTATAATCCTATACAGCATATCCTAACAATTAAAAAAATTCAACTATAAACAATGATCCATAATCAATAAAAGTAAATATTGTATAGTAGAAGTGGATTAGTAACGAAAGTGTTATGGGCTTAATTTATATTAAACTTTTGATTTTAATTAGATGCTTTTGATATTATTTGAGTCTAGAATCTCCTTCGCTATCTCAAATAATTTCCATAATTATAAAATAATTTTAAACTACTAATTAACTAATTTTAGTTTCCGGAGCCACGGGCTGTGCCTCTTAGCTCCAAAATTGGTGGATAGATCTGAAACAGGCCATCTTATGAAAGTAACTGTTGAAAACTAAAGATTAAACTCAAAAACTCTTAAAAATGACGAACTATGCGAAAAGGGACATAGCGTAAACCATGATGACAGTTAATTTTTAATTCATCAAGGCCTTAAGTTTTTAAATTAAACAGAATTTTATTCTTCTTTAAATATTTTTAATCGGGGAAATAAAATATTTAAAATTAAATCTATCGATATCGCGCCATCTATCGATCAAAAAGTTTGTTATAAGTTAAAATGTTTTTTGGGCCCGTTAAAATAAAAAAAATGTTTTAGAATTTTTTTTTCTATTTCGATATGATCTCAATGCTATTTCCATGCTAAATTTAAAATTTATACACAAATTTATACGGTTAGGGAATTTCTATACTCATTTATTTTCTCATGCTTTCGACATACAGTATACTATACTGTACATATTTGGAGATATGGGGTGATGGCATTGAGCCCGTATTCGATGAAAGCACAGCATGGTAGTCTTCCGGCCAATTAACTTTTGATTTAAAGTGATATGTGTTTAATTATTTCATTTAAATAGTATATAAAATAAATATTTTTCGTAATCATTGTTCAGACTACTAATTTGTCGGAATGAATAAAAAGAAAAATATATATTTTTCCATTAAATTAATTTTTCGGAAATTTATATTTCCACTCAAAACGTATTTTTTTTTTTTTTGTTTTCAATAGAGCGTATTATAACATCTTTCCAAATTTTATGGTTAATTAATTTGATTAATTCTATCGAATGTTAAACGGAATATTACGGCGACGGCCATTTCTGAACCTATCTCTGGCTCAGCGACACCCTTTATGGGATCCACAGAAAGATAAAATATGGATTTCAACGAGATTAGTTCTGAAAAGTCTGGAGCCTGAATTCATTCCTCAGAGAATCTTTACTATTCAGCCACTTGGCCGACTGAAATTTTTTTCTGTTTTTTTTTTCATTTATTCAGCCAACAGCTTTACAAACACTTTTATTCGTTTTTTTCTTTTCAGAAACCTTCTAACAATTTTTTTTTTATAATTTCAAATATTGTATTTGGGGAGTAGAAACTTTGCATAGTCAAGAATTGCATTAATTTTCATATAGTGCGGAATAAAAGAGGACACCTGATATATGATGTTCATAATTTCAAATATTGTATTTGGGGAGTAGAAACTTTGCATAGTCGAAAATTGCATTAATTTTCATATAGTGCGGAATAAAAGAGGACACCTGATATATGATGTTCATACATAATTATATAATATACATATATATGTATGCATATACATATACATAGTATATATGCATATACATAGTTATATATATATATATATATGTGTGTGTGTGTATGTATGTGTGTGTGTGTGTAGAATCTAACAGTATATATTTTATAACAACTATTTAAATATTTTTTTTTTACAATTTTTTATATTTATGACATTTATAACAAACATACCTTATAAGAAAATATGAAAAAGTTTTGTAATTATATTCCGTTAGAAAAATGCTAATGAAAGTACAGTACGAAATCGAACTTCATTATTATGCCAAAATTATTGCATATTCAATATTTTTTAGATGAAATCAAAAACATAACAATAGAAAATAAATTAAGTTACATAATTTAATGCATTCATAGTCAAAATATCACGCACCAAGCAGGAGTTGTCAGAATTGAATGAAACTTTATATGAATTTATAATGTTAATAATATGATTGTAATGTTAATAAGTAGGTTTACGTGATTACAATATCAGAACAAAAGGATACTTATTGCGAAAACTGAATATATGAATGGAGATTCTAAATCTAGGTTTGTAAATACCCTGTTGGGCTACCTCTAGAATGGATACAAAATTTGATGCGGGCGGGCATGCAAGCATACAGAGCCCATATGGTATCCTGCGGTATATCTGTCCACAGTTGCTGTAACTGGATTTCTACAGTGTGAAACTCATAGGCTGTCGAAGTTGACGTTCCAAATGGTCCCACACATGTATTATTGGCGATAAATCTAGAGACCAGGCAGAACAAGGAAGTATGGCAACCTAGCTGAGACTTGTCTGTGATATTTTTGCTGTATACGGTCGAGCATTATCCTGCAGAAAAATGCCCACAGGGAGCCCTGCCATGAAAGGCAATACATGTGGCTGAAAACTGTCTTGAATATATTGCTGTGCTATCATTGTTCCTCGGATCACTAATAGGGGTGACCGGCTATCGTATACGATGGCTCTGAAGACCATCACACCAGTTGTGCGGCAGTGGGTCGTTCGACAGCAAAGGCAGGATTACGGCGCTGTCTAGAGGTCCTGCAGACACAAATGTGATCGTCATCAGTGCCCAAATTGTACTCTGAATTCGCCACTGAAGACGATTCCGTTCATTTCCTAGCAGTTCAGTTTCGTCATGCACGACATACTTTTAAACGCAAGCGACTATGTACATCATAACGTCCGTTACGTGTGCTGTCAAAAGTAGCACACGTAATGGGCGCCTTGATACCAAATGATTTTCGGCCAAGCGCCTTGAAATGATTCTGAAAGAAACTGGAACAGATAATGATGTACCACCTGTTTCTAGATGGCAGGCAACGAAACACTTGGATTAGTTCGTGCTTGTCGGAGGAGCAGTCTGTCCTTTCTACTAGGATCTACCGAGAGCATCTGAGATGTCGCTTTGTGTATGTACCTCACTCATCACTGCCCCATCTCCTCCTAACAGTCTTGTCAGAACAGTCTAGATGCCGGGAAATTCGTCCATATGACCATCCAGTTCTCTAATTCCAATAATCCAGCCCCTCTCAAATTGTTAACTGGACGAATTCTCTTCGATTGCGTCATGACGGCATGTCTAGTGATCAAATATTCCTCCATAACAGGTAAAATACAGAAAAGCAGCCCCTAAAATCCTTTTATAGGCTAACAGAGAAAGCAATTTTATGCCTTCTGGGGACAAGCCCGTTCATCTAATCACGCCGCAACTCTATTTGCATATCTGCTAAAATATAACTGCATTCCAAGTTTTGGAACAAGGCGACAATATTCCTTCTTGGATATATGAATATCCTTTCTTGAATATTCCTTCTTGGAAGATTGCGTGATTATTTTTGACCATGAGTATATCATAAAAATTCTGGATTTTCTGGATTCCTAAAAATTAATGGCCCTAAGCGCCCTTAGTGCATTTAGTGCTAAATGCTCCACTGATATGAAGTTATCATAATATTACTCGATTTTCGGGATTCCTAAAAATTAGTGGCCCTACGCGCCCTTAGTGCATTTAGTGCTAAATGCTCCACTGATATGAAGTTATCATAATATTACCTAAACAAATAATTCAAAATATTATTTTTCTATATTTAATATCTAACATTTGGAGAAATGAAAATGATTTTCATAGATAATCATATGATAATTTCATATTTGTAAATATAATCGATAACATTATTGTAATTTCATTCAGTTGGATAATTCGTAGTTTAATAAATTTTAACTTACTTATTTTTATATTATTTATATATACAACACATTTGAGCAATGTAATCAGTTTATTTATCAACCTACGTGATAGATATTATTAAAATATATAAATATTTTTTATATTGTTTTTTTATAACAATTCATATTTGACAATTATGGATAATTCGTTGTTTAATAAATTTTAACTTGCTTATTTTTATATTTTTTATATATACAACACATTTGAGCAATGTAATCAGATTATTTATCAACCTACGTAATAGATATTATTAAAATATA
>AYEL01080349.1:0-20544 GCA_000484575.1 Olivierus martensii
TGAAGAACTGTTTGAGATGGTTTTTTGTGGAAATTCACATATAAGTGTGACTGAAGAAGGCCAGAGTCATGGCCGAAATGCATATTACAATAAGTGAATTTTTATAGAAATAATTTTTAGTATAGATTTTTAAGTGCAATATAAATTCATCTTTTAGTAATTTTGTGAAAAATAAATTAATATCTTAAAAAAAGTAGTTGTTTGATTCGTTCCCTGGCACTGACATAGCACTGAGAACAGTAGTGATTAAAAAATCTTTAATTTAAGAAACAGATGTGGAATGATAGTATTCCAATGAAATTGATTTTATTGAAACTTTAAATATATACATATAAAATAAATTATTATAATACAAACACAAATATATGAATTTAAAAGGTAAATGATGATGTGATAGTAAGGTAAGTGATGTTTCATGGTAGCAATCATACCAAAAAACTTTTATAGTGATGGAGCTGGAGCCGGAGCCAGAGCTAAAACCTCAGTTTTAAAACAATGACTCCGGAGCCGGAGCCTAACCTATTTCAAGCCAGCTCCCCAGCCCTGGTTTCAATGATATAAAATAAAGATTTTATATAAAATAAATTTTAAAAGTATTGAGAAATTTAAAGGTCTAAAGTTTATTTTATGCAGATTTGCATAAAATAAACTTATTAAAATATATAAATTATTATTTTCTATCACTGTTTATCAAATTAATACTTTATTGTAATCTAATATTATGAGAGGCATTGCAAACTATATCATTCATATAAATTATTATAAGTATATACAGTCAAACCCTGATAAGATGCCACCATCCATTTGGTGACAATTTTGGCAGCTAATTGAGGTTGGCAGTTTATCAAAAACACGTGTAGTATAGAAATCAAAATGAACTCTGAATTTATTAAATTTACAGTACATTTATATTTAGCATTCAAACTTAACATTTAAAAAAAAAACTATATAATTTACAGTATAAGTTATGTACTGTATACGTACACTACTATATAGAATATGCTGTATACGTATACTACTATATAGAATATGCTGTATACGTACACTACTATATCCATCTGCTGTTCTGTTCCTCTACTTTGAATTCTCTGTAAACACAATGTACATAGCTACTGTATAGTATCCTTATTTGCTCGGTACACAATGAACAATGGAAACGATCTCGTTCTTATGATCGTAATATCTTAAATTTTCTACAATTAGGTGTGAACTAGGCTTAAAGAGACACATGATTAACCATTAATTCCATCTCTCCCATCCACTGGTTACAAATGAATCCAGAGAGCTTTTAATATTGTATATACAGTACTGATGAACTTTGGGATGTAAGTCATGTTATATGCCCCTGGTGGTTAATGACAAATACAATACCAAAAGGAATATTTGTTTAGACATTTCTATTGGCGGATGGCATCTTATCGGGGTTTGCCTATTCCATTAACACAGAGAAGATCCGTTCTGCCAAATTTCTTGGCAGTCAGCGAGAGTGGCGGCTTAATGGGGACGACTTATCAAGACTTGACAATATATAATTTTAATAGATAGTTATTGGTTTTTTTATTAAATTTATTCCATTTACTTTAAGTTACTTTAAAATAAACAGCTATAAGATTAATAAATATAAAATCTATATTTTCAGATATATAGCAAATATATTTAATAAAAATAAATATTTTTTTATTATAAACAAACCTGTCGTGTAACTGTTATTTCATTATACTGTTCATATCCAACAGGACTCTGCTTTTTATCTGTATTTTCGAAAGTAATTGATACAGTAGCTTTTGTAATTCCAGCTTGTCCATTTTTGTATACCAATTCTTGCAAATTAGTTGCTCTAACCTAAGTAAATTTTTCAACTTTAGTAAATTTTACACAAAAATACTAAATTTAATCTTACTTTAAATCAAACAACCTGGCTTAAATTGGTTATTCCTAATAAAAAACAAATAGAATCCAAAATATTTGATTTTCCACTTCCATTTAATCCAGTAATAGCATTAAACATCGGATCAAAGTTATTAATTTCTGTTCTCTGACCATAAGATTTGAATCCATCTATAATCATTGACTTAATATGCATCTTAACTATAAATTAAGCACCAAAATTACATTTAAACAAAAAATTATAAAAACAGTATGAGACAGTTAACAAAATCCACTTTTCCCGCCTCGCTAAATTGGGCTACATATTTACGTCATTCTAGATATTAAATTTTGATTAAAACTTTATATCTAGTTACTTAATTAAAATTGTTATTAGGTGGGAAAAATTATTTTAAAAAGAATATAATTTGAGCATAAATGTTTAGAATTTATTTTTATCAAAATTAAATTAATGTTATTCCATGCATTAGAGGGCGCTTTTTATACACGAATTCGAATGTGTAAGTTCATTAAAGATGGCGACGAGCGAGCAGTTAAATGTAAATATGTTAGAATATTTTCAATTCATCTGTCTTATATTAAATCTATAATATATTTATCTATTTAAAAAAGAGATGTTTTCATCTCGAGCTAATCCAAGTCCGACCAGAAGCAGTATCAAAGAAGCGAATGATCATTTACAACTCCTGCATCAGAGAGTTGTGGAACTGGAGACTACCGTCCAGAATCAAGCTGAAGCTTTAATGAAGAAGGACGAGATTATGCAGGCTAAATTAAGAGAACTGGCAGAAATCAAAGATCTTGAAATCGATGAACTAACGAAAAGACTTGAATATAGTGAAGAAAAACTTAAAAAATTGGAACATTTACTGAGAGATAAAGACCAAGTAATTGAACAGTTGTCCAATAGATGTGTTTCAGCTGAAGAAGTTTCTGCTTACACTCCCGCAATAGAAAAGCTATTAGCAGCCATGAGAAAACTTCCATCAAAAAATATACAGGGTAAACATATAAAAGTTAAACGTAACATGATAAGAAATCACAAATCCGAAAGAAAGCCCAATTTCATCGATGGAAGCTTTCATACTGATGGTAATATTACTGCTGATGGTCACATTCAACCTCCAAGCCAATCTTTTGCAGATATGAGAATTGCGAGGAGTTTTAATATTAACAGTAACTTTTCAATGTCCGAAGATGAAGATAATGAAATGATGTGATGATTGTTTTGATTGTTAAGTAGTGAAGAGCATTCAGTGAGATTGACATTTATTAAAATAGTAAATTTATGGAATAGCATTTGTTTTGCCATATATTTGGTCCATTAGTGGTGATGTATGTTATTTATGACTGGGAAAGTTTCGAATATGAAAGACTGCCATTTATCTTTTCATGCCATCCATTTTTCCTTCTTAGATGATAATATCCTATTAAAGTTTATTAAATAGCCTTTGTTTTTCAAAAACAACTGCCTGAATGTTGGTATTCAACTTTTTGAATGTTTGAAGAAATGAATATACAATATAAAATAAATCAAGTAGTGAATGATCATATTTCCATGGCAATATATTCTTACTCCATGGCATTCAGCCTCTGCTAGAAATCTTAATGACAAATAGGAATTTAGACATTTCTACAAATTTGAGATTAACATACATTCTGAAAGATTTAGTGATATATTAGTAATAAAAAAAAATATATATATATATACAATTTACTATATAAACTGTCCATCTTCATAGCTTGCTTCCATATTTCAATATTTAAGTTAAAAATATAAATTATTTTCAGCAAAAAAAGAAAAAGAAATATATTTCAGTACTATGCCTTCTCTATTGCACACAATTGAATTTGACTGATATATCTGTGGTTTTGTGAGAACTTGTATCATAGTAATTAAATATAACATTTGTAAAAATCAAACTGTTTGATGTAATTATAAGAAAAATTATGTTATTTGTAATGATTTGTTAAATGTGATAATTTTTCTTTGAAAAAACTCATAAGATCTGAATTGATTATGGTAGCATATATTAATTATGTTATTAAAATAATGTTAATCATCATAATATATGTAATAAATATTCTCAAGCTATTCCTATTAAGGCATTTAAAATCTGTGTATGAAAAAAATTCAGTGAGAATCTGCACAAATTGGATTTAATCCATTTATTTTGTTATTTTTCTGTCATAACAGATATTTATTGTTATCAAATTTTATTTTGCATGAGAATGTATCAAAACCTTTTTATGATGAAGTTCAGTGAATTAAAATTCTGTGACTAAAATATTTTGAGTTTTTAATTTAATAATACCTGCTTATAATTACAATTTCATTTGAAAATCAGATTAATTTTAAACAATATTAGACAAATTTTAAATTAAAGCTTTTTTATTTTTTTAAGATGGAATTGTGTTGTGAACACTGCAACAAAATAATGGAATCCTCGAGTATGACGTAGTAAATCAATAGTTGTTATTAAAAACATATTTTCCTTCTGATTCACGTAATTCAGTTTTTATAATTGAAGTTCGCATCATTTTTATGTAAAATAATTTTGGAAGCTATGAAGGAAAATTTTTAGTCTGCTTTTCAAGAAAAGTAAGGTTTATGAGATTACCATGCTGTTATCTCTCCATTAATTGAAGTGATTAGTGTATTTTCACGAAATTCGATGATGATGTTTTGCAATTAAAAACAAACTCCATGTCGCGAGATATAACTTTAACATTTAAAAATGGCGGACGTTCAAATTTTTTAGATTCTTAATATATCCTAAACTATTCATTGAATTTTTGTAAAATTTAACATGATCAAATTATTAAAAATTTTGATAACACATCATTAACCTTTTATCTTCAACCGTTTAAAAATGACAGACCTTTAAACTTCAAAGGCTCTAATGACTTTTGAAGTATTTAATTGATTTTTTTATAAAATTTAGCAAGGCGATCAGATTATTAAAATCGAATCTGAAAAAATAATAATTGACCCTGTAGATTCATCTGTTTAAAAATTGCGGGGATTCAATCTTGTGAAGTTTTCCTGTAATAACTATGAAACTAATAAATTTTTACGAAATTCAGTACAGATATTACGCCATTGGAGATGATTTTTATATATTTTAATCACATCTTTAAAACATTTCAAAATACAGGACCTATTCGTATATTAGACGATGACTTTTTTCTAAAATTGCTTGTTATATTTAAGTTACATACCAATACATTATATAAATTGAATAAACTTCGTATTCGAAGTTTGAAACATGATATTGAATTTTACTGATTGAACGAATGCCAAGAAAATTTTTATAACTGAAAAAAATTAAACAGCATTAACAGATTGCAATTTTTTTTATTTGTTATCTATTATCCAGCGTCTCCATCTAACGGGCGAAATCGAATATTCTCTAAACCCGTTTTCAAACTGCAAAAACAAACATTAATGTAACAACTTATTGAAATAGTAAAACATATAAAATATACATTAATTACAAGCATGAATAACAGAATATTTTTAAATTAATTTTATTTCGATTTTAGCAATTTTAAAAAAGCCGAACAATTTTCTTATTATTATGGTACCTATAGACCTATATGAATTATATACCGTTAAACAAAAAAAAAGCTTTAAAATAGCGTTTTGTGCCGAATAAGGCATTATTATTGTTCTGATGATAGATTGTGAGAAATTCTACTTATCCTCATTTGCAATTTGAACTAAATTTTACGTTTTCTTTATCACGTTCTCATTTAAGATGTATCGCATGACACAGTAATACAGTAACTAGTTATCGATATCATCATCTTGTCCATATAGACACAATCCGCATTAAATTTTTACGGGATAATTTTATATATGTTTCAAATAATCAATATTAAAATTATATACGAACGTTTCGCAAGCGATAATGGCATAATAGATATCGCCACTACTTTTTCCGTTCGGTTCCTTCCACGGATTGTCTTTTCTTATTTTTTGTTGTTTTGGAGATTTTTTGTACCTTTGCGAAGTGGCTTAGACGTCGATACGAATCTTATGATCGTGAGTACAATTTTCATCAACAATTTGTGATCGATATTGCTGCGCAAGTGCTCTACATCGTATAAAATTGTAGACGTATTCCTCCTGTCCTACGTTATCTCATAATACGGTTCGACATCAACAAGGTAGTTTCTACAGGTTTTTATATATTTAATAACTCCAGCAAGAGTTCTAAAATATCTCTGAATAGGAATAGTTCGTTCGTTCATTTATTTATTTATTTTTTTCTGTTTTTTTACTCGTATAAATTAATTCTTTATAAAAATTTAGATGTGTTAAAATCTAAATGAATTAATTAGTATAGACAAGATTTGTTTAAGATGCTATAAAGAATTTGAGGTCTAGATGTAAAACATGACTAATCAAGAATGTAAAGACAGAAATACTTCGACGTTATCTAGTTTATTCGAAGCTATTCAGCATGGTCGTTATCGTCAAACTGTTTTGATATTGGAAGCGGGAGTCGACATCGATGGGAGAAACGATAAAGGACAAACACCTTTGATGATAACATGTCAAAACATGGAGGATGCCAAAAACCGTACGAAGTTTGTCAAACTCTTTATGGACACGGGAGCTAATCCTAACGTGCAAGATTGGGATGGATTAACTGCTTTGATGTACGCTGTTATGAACGGAAATAACGAAGTCGTTGCCGTCTTAATTGAAAACGTAAGTTTTTTTTTTTTAGATTTAAAGTTTTTATTAGTTCTCTTTTTTCTATATGTATGTAAAATTTTACGTATTTAGACTGTAATTATAATTTTGAACCTTTGTAATTATAACTGTGCAATTAATTGTAATTAATTGGTTACGCGCTCTTAATTAAACTTATTCTTTAAGTTAAATTTATAACAAAATTTAATCGATCATAATTTTAAAAGAATTTTAAAATTAGAAGTTTTTCTTTAAAGAAAAATCGTTCAAATTTATTATAAAGTCAAAGAGGGTAGTTATGAATTTTTTGTAAGCCGACGTTTCAGATTATCGACTGTTTTTCATTTTTTTTATTTATTGTAATAAAACTTAAATATTATATATAAAATTGGATTCTTCGTCACATATATATGTTGGAAAAATTAGTGTAATAAAATTGTTCCCGGAAATGTCGCCACACCTTTACAAATCCATCAGTTATTCTCTTAAAAACTCTTTCACCAATGGACGAAATAGTTCTCAGAAACGAAATCAAGTTGCATCAATACTCGAACAGAAATTCCTAAAAATAAAATTCAATTTTATTGTGAGAAATGCTAGGAGAATCGTAAAAAGTTTGTTTTTACGATTCTCCTAGCATTTCCTTTCTTTTTTCTTAATACGCCCACTTTTTCTTCCCTTTTGCCTTCATACTTGACTGTACATCACTTGAGTCGGAAGGTAAAGGACGCTTTACAGGCGGTTTATTTTGCATGTTTATACGTTAAAAGTGTTAAGTATCGTACTTTTTATGCATTTACTTCCGGTAACGCGCCCTTTTGACCTCATACTCCACTTTTCTGCCTATAAATTTCAATGCAATTCTAGTTCAAAGTAAGCTTATCGTATATGTCTCGTTAAGCTTACTTAAAAAGTTTAATTTTATTTACAGAATTCATGCTTTAAATAAGTTAAAAATGTGCGGGTTATTTTAAAAAATTAAAGATTTAGAATTATATCGATCTCTTCTCGTAATTTAATTCCAAAAGAAATGAGTCCATCATAATCATTAGGCAAACATTACGCCAGATCCTCCTCCTGTCGTAAACGTCGGTTCCGGTCAGCTGCTTTGACCCGTCTGGTCAATAACCTTATTGTTTTCCTGTTTAGTATAGCATACATACATTTTTTTATAATTTTTTCCTTTATATGTATATAAGTAAATATAGTTTAAAAGGCACGCAATGTCATTAACCTTCTGAATCGAATGTTTTTACAGTAAAATGTCGATGTAACGAATGAGCAAATAATCTGTCAATCGTAGGATTGAGTAAACAAGCTTTGTTTATAATTCATGATTTGGTAACATCGACACTTCGATATAAACAGTTTTACGAGCGCATGAGATATATATGTGTTTAAAATTCAAGTTAAAGTTTACATTATTGACATAATATGAGCTATGACACACCTTAATGTAAAAATATATATACACGCCTGATTACATTCAATGTAGGCTAAATCGATTGACATATTTCTCTAAATTTAGTAATCTTTAAATATTCCGTATTTTTTAAAGTTTTATAACATTACGCAATAGAGAAAGGGTTTCATTTTCCATTTCGTTTTTTTTTTTTTATTATCTTTAACTTATTTTCTTAATGAATTTGGGTGTGGTCATCTTTTTTTTATTCTTTGGTACGTGATAGTCAGCGAATTTTCATTCGCGTTTACAATTAAGCATTGTAATCAAATTATACTTAAAGCTTGTTCTCTCATTAGTTTTTAGAACTCGTGGAAGCTTTAATTTGTCAGAATTAAATTTATTACAGTAATATCTTTCGCATAACGGTGGGCGATTGAAGATGAATTGCATAATAAATAAGACATAATTTACTTGTTGAGTTTGCGTGTGTACGTTAGTCTGCAGTGGTTTCTGTATAATAAAGACAAATAATAGTTAATTAAATAGTCGATAATAACTTTAGCGGGAATTGATGAAACTTGATTACCTTTATTTTTCCAGAAACGTACTGATGTCACGATCCAAGACAGCGAAGGTAATACTGCTCTGATGCACGCAGCATCGCGTGGTCACGGTGATATAATTTTCACGTTCCTGCACAGTTATCGACACGATCGACAGATTTTAGGACTTCAAGAAAGAAACAAACAAGGATTGAATGCGGTACAGTTAGCAGCTAGGAATAATCACGACACGTGCGTTTATCTGTTAACGCGTGAAGCCAGACAGTTTCCTGTTACTCCTTCCGACATGTTTCCCAATCCTAGAATACTCGAAAGAGTTTCCACACCTTGTAAAGGTTGGTGCAGGAGACGAGCGACTTCTCAAGAAAGCATGATAGCTTCCGGAGACAAAGGAAAGAACGACAAGAAAAAAACGGATAACCAACTGATTTCTTTATTAGGAGAGAAGAGAGATTGGGATTCTGATTCCAGAAACGTTTTATATCTTCCACCACTCAATAACGATCTGTCCAGTTGCAAACTTTTCGGAACTCTAGCTTCAGCTTCCTTATTACAAAGACGTCAAAGTAGTGGCACAGGACGAATTTGAGAATTTATATTTTAAATTAATTGTACGCTATTTTATTAACGATATATTTATAATAGTGTTATATTTTATTGTATATGGGGAAAAAAGTTTAAAAAAATTATGCAGATATGTTAATATACAGCTATGCTTCAATATATACATATATATATATATATATCAATCGATAAAATTGTTTTTATGAAAATTGGAATAATATGAGTAATTAATAAAGTTGTTTAAAAAAATGTTATATTTGGAAATTTATTTTAGTACCGATACTGCATTTAAAATTATATAAATTTAACTGTTAAAAATCACCATTATTCATGTAATTTTATTTTTAATTTTCTTTTAAATTACAGCAGTCTTTATAATGCTGTATCATCTTTCTCTTGGGAAAAGTTAACTTGCACACTTATCAATGTCTATACAATCTACAATCGACTCGGTCAAGGTCACATATTTTTTTTAGAATTAATTCTAAACTAAAGAAATTAAATTAAATTCTAATTACGTTAAAAAGTTACATTTTTTGTTTTCACGAATTTTTTTTATTCGTTTATCTATTTTTTTATTACATTTTTTGGTTGGCTTACTCATTGTATTTTCCCATAATACGGATCGATTTTTTGAAAAAATTATTCTGAACTGACAAAAATTTTATATTAATGCTCATATAATTCATGCTTTTATAAATATATATTCTTATTATTTATTTATTTTTAATAAAATTTTCGATGAAATTAGCGATTAATTAATAAATTTACTTTCCGGATTTCCGGGTTCAGAAGCGACGTGAGAGAAGATAAGTGATGATTATAAATGATCTAGATAGTGATTAATTAATAAATTTACTTTCCGGGTTCAGAAGCGACGTGAGAGAAGATAAGTGATGATTATAAATGATCTAGATAGGTTAATAGGCTATCGCACTACCATTAATCTATAAAATTTGCCCGTAATATCGGTAATGCTTACTACTGATTAAATTTTTGATTATACGTGGATTTATTTTCTTTATTTTAAAACTTTTATAAGTGGAACGAATGCGGTTACATGCTTAATCGTGTGTCAATGGCATCTACCATGCAACAAACTCGTAATTTTTAGTTTAAAAATTTTTAATTTGGATTTTAAAACGTAATAAAAAATTATTAATCATTCTTGACACCTGTTTCTGGCCATTTTCCAACAATTTCATTTTTGTTTCCATTCCAAAATCTATTTAAGCAAGTTAAGAATCACTTTAGTTTTAATACTAAATTGTTATTTTTTTTTCTTATATAAGAAAGATGAATAGTTCGAAAATATCATTAAAAATTTTAATTATTTTGACTTTAATTGATAAAAATCAGATAATAATAGTATTAAGAGAAACATTTTCATTTTAGCGTGACACGCGTTATAATAATAAAAATATGACGATTGGTGCCACATGAGTTATCATGAGAAGAGTCTGAAAACTTCTCTGCTTCGATGAAGCGAGAATTTTGTTGGATTTCCACGAAGGAGAACAACAATAGAGCAAATCGTAGCAGATTTGTTTTTAAAATTAGTCATTGGATCTCCCTTATGACCAAGTTGAGTCCACCACTATTGCTTTCTTTCTATATATATCACATTCATAAATGGCCCATAGAGCTGTTAATTTCAAATATGGTGCAGTATATTATCATTATAATAGTCATTGGATCTCCCTTATGACCAAGTTGAGTCCACCACTATTGCTTTCTTTCTATATATAATATCACACTCATAAATGGCCCATAGAGCTGTTAATTTCAAATATGGTGCAGTATATTATCATTATAATGAAGTAAAAATGATTAAAAATCATTCATTAAATTGTCATGTTCAATATTTAACGAAAAAAAAAAATGCGTGTATGTTAAAACATCGTGTAACTTAAAGTAAACATAACATTAGGATACTCAACTTAATGAAGGGTCTTCAAAAATTTATACTTATTGATAGCATATGAATAAATAATTTAATAAGATTATGAAACAAATTTATTACATTATCTTTGTATCAGGAAATTACTATATTACTTAAACTTATGCAATTTATTTCATTGATTTTAATAAAATTTCATAAAATATGAAAGTTTTAAGTTAAAAATTAGCTTTATTTTTTTACCTGCAATGAGTTTTAATTAAATTATTTTCTTTATCATCAATGCTAGATATATTATTTATCACTAAATTATTCATTTTATAAAGATCTAAGTTAGTTTAATATAAAATAGAGACTGGATCAGATCCACAAATATTCCTGGTACTGGCTCTAGAATGTTTTGTCTGAGAAAAGTGAACATTTGCGTGTAGAAAATGTAAAAATATATCATTTTGAAAAATTTTGAATTGATAAGTTATGTGAAATAATACAGGTGGTTATCTAAACTATGGCTTTGGGTCATTATGGAAAAAAATAAACCTAGAAAATTATTTCAGACCTTTAATGATCAAATATTTTTTATTTTCTTTCTTTTTGAGTTGGATGTATCGCTTCAGTTTTTATGTATAATCGATCTTCTAAAATTTATTTTAGAAGATTGAAGATTGATTTTATATTTAAATGCTTTTGGAAATGATTGTAAGTTAAAATAACTAGAATTATGACTATCCTCAAAGAAACATTTTTAAAAAATTCATAAAAGTGATGGAAACTATAACTTCCAGTACAAACATCTACATCGAGCTTCATGATAAATAAAATATTTTTATATAAGAATTAAATGTTTTTGTCTATGTTAATGAAATCCAAAAAATTTAAATAAGCCAGTAGGACATTTATTAATTTATTCTAAAATTTATTTTAGAAGATTGATCATGCATAAAAACAATTATGCATGATCAATCTTCTAATCAATCAGTTATGTATAATCAATCTACATAGTATTGCTATTTCTTTTTGTGGCTCATTATTCTACCGAATTATCGCAACAGAAAAATAATTAAAATTCATTAAAATGTTTCAAATTTTAAGTATCATGTCTATCGTGTCTACAGTTGAAACATTTTCTGCATTTAATTCTAGAATAAAATTATAAGATCTGTCAACAGCATAAGAAATACTTGTAGGATCTTTTTTAAGCTACACAACTTTATATTTACTTCCTATTCATATAACTTATTATATAACGATAAGTATTAATTAGATATTACACTAATATAAAAATATTTCCAGGAAATACTATACTTGTCAAAAAAATTTCTTCTGTTTTCTAAACGATTGCAGAATGACAAGTTAATACTGTATACTAATAAATTTATTATAATAAATGCTTTTTTATATTGTATACAATCATTTTTTGTAATAAATAAATAAAATATATAACTTGAGATATAATTAATGATTTTTATGATTTGCTTCACTTCGTTTTATGATCAGTGATATTAATTTCAATCTTAATATCTTTCTCTATAATTTATCACGAAATTAAAAATAACTGAAAAAAATTATGGGATCACTTAATGATATTCTTCATATAGCAGAAGAATTAGAATTTAACTTAAATATGATACCGCGAAATTTGTGTTTTCCATTATACTGTATTCAGTTTAGAAAATTATAAGGAATGACAGATTCCATGCTCTAATACCAAAATTTTAGATAGGACCTATAATTAATGATTTGTATAGATTTTTTCAAGACTTTTTATCGATTAAATGTTTAATCTTTCGAATAGAAGATCCAAATTTTATCATGTAAGTACGAATATTTTCACTTCAACTTAATTTGTTGTAAATAGTAATTTCTGGTGTAATTTGATAATCATTGAGGCAAAGAATTTCAGATTAGAATAATCAAGAATCTTATTTTTATTAACATGAATGATAAAAACAGATTTTTAGTTTGTTTTAATAATAAAATTATTAGTTTTATTTAGGTAGAAGTTCATGACGTCCATTATTTAAGCAATTATAAGTCATGGGTCATCAGAATAAGTATTATAATTGTGTTATTGAAGTTGTTGCATTAAAAATTAACTTATATTTAAACATTAAAAAAGAACCAATCCAATTAAACGAAATAATCGATTATTATAGAAAAATTTGTCATTTTATATTGCTAAAATCTAAGCACAGACAGCAGTAGATATATTTAAACATTAAAAAGAATCAATCCAATTAAACGAAATAATCGATTATTATAGAAAAATTTATCATTTTATATTGCTAAAATCTAAGCACAGACAGCAGTAGATTAATCAATAAAATCTTTATTTGTGTAGTACTTTCAATTGCTATGCAATCATCATCAGCGCTCAATTACAATCACCACCTTAGAACGGTTTAACAGAAAGAATGTGGAATCTTCTCAGCGTTCTTTTTACAAAATCTTAACACAGCCCTCTCAAGATATGCTTACGAAGAAGACATGACAATTTTATAGGATGATGCACGAATAATAAGACAGGTAAGTAACAATGAAGAAAAATTCATGGCAGAGACGTCAGATATAATAAACGTAATAGTAGAATATCTGAATAACCATCTGAAGCTTGGCTATACGCTTTGAATACTCCACCTCATGACAGAGACGTCAGATATAATAAACCTGCAAGGGAAAGAAGAGGTAATAGTAGAATATCTGAATAACCATCTGAAGCTTGGCTATACGCTTTGAACACTCCACCCCCATAAATCCCAGATCTTTTACAATTTAATTCCCCTTATCCTATGCCAATTTATATCTTTTTGGACTTTATTATTTTATTAACTGTAACCACTTTATATATTATAATTCTATTTTATAGTTTCCTCGTATATATTATGTTAAGAAATCATTTAAGTTTAAAATTTAAAAATTTCTAACACAAACTTTTGTAAAAATAATACCGAGAAGATTCTACATTCTTTCTGTTAAATCGTTCTAAGTTAGTGATTGTAATTGAGCGCTGATGATGATTGCATCGCAATTGAAAGTACTACGCGAATAAAGTTTTTATTGATTAATTTATTGCTGTCTGTGCTTAGATTTTAGCAATATTTACTTAGTAAAGCAGTTTTATGTTTGAATAGTATTATCATTTTATGTTTGAATGCTTTTGCAAATAATGATTTTAAGTTAAAATAAGTAGAATTATGATTATTCTCAAATAAATATTTTTAAAAATTCATAAAAGTGATGGAAACTATGACTTCTAGTAAAAACATCTATATTGGGGCTTGATAAAAAAAAAAAAAAAACATTTTTATATAAAAATTGATGCTTATCTAAAATAAAATCCTAAAAATTTAAATAAGCCAGTATAACATTTATTAATTTATTCTAATATTTTCTTTTTTGAAATCACATTATTATTTTATTTTATTAATAAGCAAAATGACGAATATTTGAATCGAAAATAATGCCTACGCAGAAATTTAAAGCGTGCATTTTTTTTTTTTTTGTTAACAGATGACGCCACTTTCCATTCAGGGATAATACTAAGTGCCTTTGTTTCCAAAGGTTGTTCCGCTGGGCGTTTTCTTTTTTTTAACAGATGACGCCACTTTCCACTCAGTAAGAGTACTAAGCGGCGGGGCGAAACAAGCCGTTCCACAGGCTGCCCACCCCTGCGGACGGGGCGAAACAAGCCCTTCCACAGGCTGCCCACCCCTGCGGAGGGGTCAGCCGGATTGTGGAGGACGGGGATCGACGGGCCGGGCCCGGAGCCCATGATAAATATTTTCAAGGGTTGGGACCCGAGATTCGAACCCGGGTCCGAAAGAGTGGAAAGCCGAAGCGTTTCCACGCGGCCAATCCGGCCGACGGACGCTGTGCGTTAAATTGAACTCTCTACAAATCTGGACTTGAGACTGGTCTGTTTCTAGCCTCCCCAAAATTCGCCACCTCATTCCATTATCTATATCAGGGATCGGTAAAGCGTGCATTGTAACAATTGTTTCAACTGAACACTTCAAGTTGGCTGAATGGCCACGTGCTTCCATCCTGAAGGACTGGGTTCAATTTTCGGGTCCTACACCTCTAGATTTTTTAGTGTTTAATTCCCACAGATAGAAAATGATATTAAACTTTATGGGGAAAGAGAGTTAAAATTAACGTCATTTATATTTATGTAATACTTTTACGAATAAAAAAAATTATATTAAAAATGTTATAATATTAAAATTATTTAACACATTTTTTTTAGTCATTCCTTGTGTGTCACAAATTTTTATATATCCATGGTCGCATTGAAAACTCCAAAATTTAGTTTCATATTTAATTTATGAATATTTTTTGTGTGGTTTTACATTGCTTTCCACTCAATGAATACTAAGGTTAGGTTAGTTAAACCGCCATATCGCACGAGGGAAATACTGTATCTGGCAGCGGCCACTTATAGAGCCCATCACTCATGATGGGGTCAACCAGATGGTTGAAGGGTGGGGTTCAACGGGCCGGGCCCGGACCTCTCCTGAAAAACTGGAGGTCTGGGACTCGGATCATCCAGGATGGTAAGCCACATTTTAGTAAGTGGCTATCCGACCGCTTTTTTTTTTTTTTTTTGTTCGTCTCCATGTATTACTACTCCGTTGGCATTCTCAACTGCCAACAAACATGTTGCCAGAAAATTTATCTACACATTTGCAAAAACTACTACTAAGAAAGTAGCCCTAAGATCGCAAAGCGAAAAAAAGTTGCCCAAGCTGGCAACTGGAGACTACTGATATTGCTCCGAATATAGCGGTAAATTCGAATATCGATACAATTTTCCTTCGAAAATTTTTTCCGAATACTGGATTTTACGAATATAGGTGCGTCCGAAATACTGTTGATGCTGTTTGACAGAAAATAACGGTGTAATTTAATGTTTTGTTATCAAATAAGTATATGTATAGTCAAACCCCGATAATTCGCCACCCGTTAAGCCGCCACTCTCGCTAACCGCCAAGAAATTTGGCGAAAACATGCCATCGTCATCCGCCAATAGAAATAGCTAAACAAATATTCCTTTTGTTATTGTATTTGTCCTCGTTAATCCGCAAAGGACAAGTAAGATGACTCACATCCCGAAGTTCACCTGTACTGCATATATTAAAAACTATCTAGATTCATTTATAATCAGCAGGTGGACTTATCGGTTAATCATGTCTCTCTTTAAACCTGGTTTTTTTTTTTTTTGTTAACAGATGACGCAACTTTCCATTCAGGGAGAATACTAAGTGACGGGGCGAAACAAGCCCTTCCACAGGCTGCCCACCCCTGCGGAGGGGTCAGCCGGATTGTGGAAGACGGGGATCGACGGGCCGGGCCCGGACCCCATGATAAATATTTTCAAGGGGTGGGACCCGAGACTCGAACCCGGGTCCTCCAGAGTGGAAAGCCGAAGCGTTTCCACGCGGCCAATCCGGCCGACTTTAAACCTGGTTTACACCTAGGTTGTCGAAAATTTAAGATCGTAAGAAACACATCGTTTCCATAGTTACTAGTCAAGTGATGCGAAGTGTTGTTAATGTTTCAACATGAGTCGGCCGGATTGGCCTGTGGAAACGCTTCGGCTTTCCATTCTGGAGGACCCGGGTTCACATCTCGGGTCCCACCCCTTGAAAATATTTATCATGGGTCCGGGCCCGGCCCGTCGATCCTCGTCCTTCACATTCCGGCTGACCTTCCGCAGGGATTGGCAGTCTGTGGAAGGGCATTTTTCGCCCCGCCACATAGTATTCTTCCAGAATGGAGTTTGGTGTCATTTCTTGACAAAAAAAAAAATGTTTCACCATGCCGCAACGTTCGCCAAAGGCTCTTCTGTTATTTGAAATGCGCCAGCCATTCGTTGTTGTAAAGTATACATTTTTTTTTTAGAAATGTTATGTTTGAATAATAAATATAAATATATTGTATTTTATTAAGTTTAATAAATTCGGAGTTCAGTTCATTTCTATATCAGACGTTTTCGATAAACCGCCAACTCCGATTAGCTGCCAAAATCGTCCCCAAACGGACGGTGGCGTCTTATCAGGGTTTAACTGTAATAACTTAATAATATTAGAATAACATTTATTTAGTCAATATGCAAGTTCCCCAATTGTAATATTAATTAGATTCGGTGTATAAATACGTGGGTACCAATACCACAGATCAAGAAACGAAATTTTCGTCCTAACATGAAATAGGTATACATTTTTGTGAGAGCTTTTGATGAAAATTTGTCTTTGATGACTGGAATATTATTAATCAGCGCATTCCCAAAAAACCCAAAAGATGAAATCGAATACTTGGAATGAAATTAATTGTAACAAATGTTCAAAATGCCCTCCATTATTTACCAAAAATAGTGAAAACTATTATAATAATTTACAAATAAGTTTTTATATCTGTGGATTATTAGATATTTTTGGTTTTTAACATTTTTACCTACTGAAACTTAATAACTCTTGTACCACTAAGTTTTAATTTTCATAATTAATGCAATCCGAACATCAGCAATCTTTTAAATACAGCCAGGCAATTGTAATTTTATATTGGTTAATTTTCAATGTTATTTCCCTGTCTGAACATTTTTTGAACCATTTGTACAGCGTCTACCATAGTAAAAACGTGCGCATAGAATCTACAATGTAGGATGTAGGGGCAGTGAAAATATTTAGAGAGGGGCCTCAAAATTGAATTGCGCCTGGGGCCTCTCAAGTGCTAAATCCGCCACTGTTCTGATGTCATCGCACGCGGTCAGAGAGCAGTTTGAGGCGCGGTTTTTCGGCGGCGGTTCCAGTCGAAGCAGCTTCGATTTCAACCGCTGCGGTAGCTGACTGCTCTGCTTTTTGGCCAATCGTGATACTCCACCCAAAGATTACTGACTCCACCAGTTTAGGCCAAATTTCAACATAGTTCGCTTATCGACAGGGCCGGCTCTATGGTTGCTAGCGCCCTGAGCAAGCTGAACTTGGGCACCATTTTTAAGTATAATTATAAAAATTTTCTCAAGGAAAAACCGAGCCAGGTCCAGATCCCTCCTGAGAAAGATCAGCAGTGGAAGCGCATACGCTTCCACTGCGGCCGAGTCAATTTATAAACATTGAAAACTTCGAAATCTCTTAGTGCCTAGGGATCTCAAGAGGTATAAATACATCACCTGAAGAGACCGCTTGCTGTCACCAAAGGCTGATAATCTCACCATGAATGTGTGCTGTCCACCAAGGATAGAATACGTTCATGGTGAGGTTAGCAATCAGGTGGAGGATAGGGTTCAACAAGCCAGGTCTAGATCCCTCCTGAGAATGATCAGCAGTGGAAGCGCACACGCTTCCACTGCGGCCGAGTCAATTTATAAACAAACTTCGAAATCTCTTTATAAAACTTCGAAATCTCTTAGTGCCTAGGGATCTCAAGAGGTATAAATACATCACCTGAAGAATCCGGATCCGATTTCCAATTTTCCGGGTCCTTCTATTGTAAAAATTTTTAGGAAGGTTAGCCCCAGCTCGTTGAATACCATCCTTCATCTAACGCCCGGTCCCCCACGGATATAGCTGGTCCACAGATGAATGCCTCGTCGCTTAGTAATCTCCGATTGAAAAACGGCATAAAAAAAGAAAAAAAGAGAATCCGTGAAGTTAATTGGAGAACTGAAAAACTGGCCCGATATTTTTGAAAAATCTGAAAGTGAGTCGTGGATCCTGAAGGCGGTATGCAACTGTTTTATCACGCAGAATCCGTGAAGTTAATTGGAGAACTGAAAAATTGGCCCGATCTTTCTTGAAAAATCTGAAAGTGAGTCGTGGATCCTGAAGGCGGTATGCAACTGTTTTATCACGCGACTGTTCGACTTAATTTATGAATTAGATATTATATCAATGTTAGATGACTACGCGAAAGAGTTCGATCAGGTTAGTATTAGTTACGCCGCAGAATCTCTGAATAGATATGCTTGGCACTTTAATTCCCACCTCGGATTGGCCAACATCCGTAATCCGGTCAACCGGAATATTGAAATTATAACTTTTCATTACAAAATAAAAATCTCCTATTCTATTTTATTACTGATAAATACTTTTAAAATTAAAATATTTGATAAAAAATGAAAAGCTATATTATTTCTCAATGAAAAATAATTTTAACATTTATTCCTTTATATGACGCAAAATTCGCATAAATTTAACTAAGAATATTTTATTACATAGTCTTCACGGAATATATCTACTAAAAAAATATTTAACATATATTTTCTGTCTATGCAAAAAAATAAAAAATAACAAACTCGCAACTTTATATATAAGAAAAATGTGAATTAGCGCGTTATATGTCAGTTGCATATAAACAATGGGAATTTTTTGCTACACGTTATCTCTAAAGTATCTGTTACAATTCTGAATAATATTTTCGAATTTTAAAGCAGTAATATCGTTTTTATACATATCAATTTTAAACTACATATGTAAAAATTCAAATCAGAAACAAAATTGAAATCCTATTCATTGTGTAATACATCTTATAAGATGCTATCACTTTAAAGAACCGAATATTATAACCAATTTTTATTTCAGAAGTTCGATAAAATACTTCCTATATTTTTCTTTTAATCTTCTTTTTCAACTTTGCCTTATAATCTAATTCAATATTTTCATTCTAGATTTATTATAAGTTTATCTAATTTTCTGTTTCTATACTTCAGCTTAAGAATACCAAAAATGAATATGGAGCGATAATGATCACTGCAGTTTACTTAATAAATCAAATCAGATGATTGAATACCTTACACTTTATATTTCAGATTCCAAATTTAAAAGTATCCCAATAATGTTTATTTTATTATGAAAGAATTGTCTAACATTTTCTGAACCAAATTGTTATTTTCAGTGCTAAACTGAAAATAACAACTGACAAATAATAATTTTCATTTTGCCTCAAAATAAAATAATTTTGAAAAAAAATCTAACAGATGTTATATATTTTTCTAATTATTGTATGAAATTATGCCCTGTATCATGGCAAAATGTTAGAAACTAAGAAATTTTTTCCAGTTAATTTGCAAATAAATTTCACATAATATATTGATATAACACTGTACAAGTGACTATGATAAAAAATATTTAGTTGCTCTAAAATCAATGGTGATATAACCGAAATAATCTTATGGAAATAGAAACTAAAAATTATAATCCAAAATTTATTTAACTAGAAATTATATTTTAGTTTGATCATCAATACTGTATTTGTAATTGTTTATAATGTTTATGTTAAAAAAAAGCTTAAAAAACTTGGAATTAGTTTGTACTTATGTGGTATTTCAATATGCTAGATAAAAAAAATAATTTGCAAATTTTATTGGAAATACAGTCAAACCTCTTTAAGCCGCCCCTCTATAAACCGCCACCCTCGTTATTTGCTTGATGAAAGCCAATAACAAATCTCCTCCTATATGTTAAAACATGAAATTCCCTCTATAAACCGCCACCTCACTAATCGCCAACCGCCACTCATTTCT
>AYEL01080350.1:0-40389 GCA_000484575.1 Olivierus martensii
ATGGTATTTTTTTAAATTAAAAAAATTATCTATAAAATAAATATAAGAATTTTGGTAAATATGCAAAACTGACTTAGAATCTAAATTACTTCTGCATATTTTTTGATTATTCTCCAGAGAAATTTTCTCCAAAAACATCAATTTATTATATTCTAATATTGTACTATATATTTAAGAGAATATAATACTATATATATTTGTATATATAAAAATCTTAAATACTTTTTTATTTGCAACAATCATTATTAATCAATACACTGATAGAAATATATCATTTTTAATTTGAAATTATATCAACAACTAAAAAGCTATATTTAATAAAAACAAAATATTGATGCTAAACATCACAGGAATAAAATCTACTATATTTAATTATTATTAAATTTATAATCTTCAATACCAACAATTACACAAATTATAAATAATTTTTATAATTATAGTTTACAATTTTAACAACTTGTTTTATGATGTTTATTGTAGGTGATTTTATGAATTTTTCTTTGTAATAATTTAGTTTGGCCTATAAATCATATTTACATGAATTGCTATACATTTTTATACAGCACTTAATTACATTTGATTTAAAATTTATACAAGCCTAAATTCTTTATATTTTCACTGTACACAACTTTATTTATCTCGTTTTAACTAATATTTAAGAGAATAAACTTTTAAATGTTTTAATTGGCAGAAAATGTGAATTGTGGAAAATTTTTAAATAAGTACTATACATGATGATATTAAAAAATTGCAACTAAATTTATGTTTTATATATAAATATATATACACGGTGTTCAGTTAATGTGTTAAACTAAAGAAGGAATGATAGAGTATGAAAAAGTTATATAAAAGTTTGATAGCATTTTCTCTAATTAACCAAAGTTTCAAGAAAATAGTCCTTGGGTAAATAGCTATAATATTGAGAATAATCACTAATAAGTGTCTACCACAGATTAAAAATATATACTGAATATAAAAATTGAGATCAAATGAATAAAATCACACTATATCATTATTAACATTAGCATGTGCTAAAACTGGAAAAATAATACAATTAAATTTATAAATAATGATAAGTATGATTTTACTCATTAAGATGTTGTAGATCACTATAAACTTATTTATATTTAAATTTTTCAACTACAATAATTATTATTTTTAATAAAGAACCTATTTAACAATGATTTACATGAGATTTTCTGATACATAGTGAGTATTTTCTTGAATGTGAGCCTGATAAGGAAAATGCTATTAAATTTTTGTATTCAGTTTTCACACATTCTGTCATGTCTTTTCCAAATTTGTAAAAACATTAACTGAATATCTTGTATAAAATTTTATGTATTTCCTTTACCTATTTACAAATCTTCCCTAACTATTTTTCTATACAGAAATGCTATTATAATTATCAAACTTGATGCATCGTGTCATTTATTTGTCGGAAGACAGGTAAATGATTTGAATTAATTGTTGATTTTTTTTCAGCTGAAATCAAATTCACATAAGGAATATGATTATTCTCTTTGTCATTAAAAAGTACATTTTTTTCAGATTTGGAATATGGTAAAATAGTTTCTTTTTTCTTGAGCTGAAGTGCATCATATTTAGCCTGAAAAATATTAATTGATTAAATTATTCAATCAATTGTATAAAAAAAATTTTTATTTTTAATATTAATATTTCATATTAAAATTTTATAGCAGAGAAACAAAAATTATAGATGAAAAGAAAAAATAGTAATATTATAAACATTTTTGTTTGGACAGTTGTAACATGCTAGTGAAAAGAACCTATAAAAATACAATGAATAGTTAGCAAGCACAAAAATAACATCTTTACTAACACTAAACAAAACTGATAAAACAAATACCTAATGGCAAAATGGAAATTCATGCTAACAGATAATGTAGGATTGTGTAGGATGTCAAGAAGTACATTGATATTAAAGAGATGAATCCATTAGCACAAGACAAGACACTATTTGGCTGCTGTTCAGACATTTATTTTATAATCATCTCTTTTGCATATTCCTTTGCTGCATTTGCATATCAATATCAAGAAGTTTAATGTTCAATATTAAATATTGCTGTTAACATCACTGGAATCTGCAAACAGCTGTTGTCATAATATATATATTCAGAAATGAAAGCAAGCTTAAGCAATTAATTCATAGTGAAATATAAACAAATGGGATTTGCTTTTTATGTGAGTCTTAAATATCTAACTGTTCATAAATGCTATTATGAATCAGTCTTTCTATCTATTTCAGTTTTAAAAGATGCAGGCAATAATCATATTGTATATTGTAGTATTTATGCAACTGTATGATAAAAATATTAGATGTATAGTGTCCCTAAATTATGCAGTTTTGATTTATGCAGTTTCAGAGATCTCTCTGAAACTGCATAAAAATCTCTCTTTTTATTGAATTTGCATGAAATATGAATGAAAAATTCATTAAACAATTTACTTTTTTGCAAAAATATTACTTATAGCCTTAAATTTTCTTTTCTATGCTTAAAGCATATTCACAAATTTCATTTGGCCATTCCATTTGATAATTTACCCATTCATGTATGTTAATTTTAAACATTGTTGAACTTATGAGGTTTCAACTTACACAGAAATTTTTTTGAATGATGTATAAGTTAATCTATTGTACAGTTAAATGTCAAATCACATCAGAAGTAAATGCAGTTCAGAGAGAGATGCTGGTAGATATTAGTTAGATATAAAATGATAGTTGTGTTGAATAATTAAATGTACTTTTCAGTCTTAGATTAATTTTAATCATTCAGTGTATATGAAAATCTTTTTAAAAGTTGCCCTAAAAGCTGACTTTTTGTATGTTATTAGATTATGCAACAAAACTGGTATAAAGATCAGAGCATGGGATTGTTTTCAATAAACAGCTGTAATATATTGTCTATTCAAGTCTATACTTGCAAAGTCGTGGATTTTAATGATTATCAACAATATTAATTCTAACTAAACCTAACGGTTCTAACGACTCTGCAAGTCCAGAGTTCGGCCTGAGCTCAGGTCTTTAAATAAACTCTAACTTAAAAATAATTAACTTCCAGAACAATCTAACAAAAGTTAATGTCTAACCTGGCAAAACGAAACCGGAACTTACAACTAGAAGTAACGAATAAGTGTTAGATTGAAAACAAGACGATGTTAGAACTTACACGAATAAATTGAATAAATTCTCAAACAAGTTAAATAACAAAAAATATAAATTTATTAGACTCAAAAACACTTACAAAAGTGTTAATTAAAGCTTTATTTAAATGAAATAAAGCACAATGAAATAAACAACAAAACTTATTTAATCCAATTCAAATATTCAAGAATCAAGTTATTCACAAGAAACAAACCTTAAATACTACTTAATTCTACTACCTCCACCACCAATACAAACTTCAAACAATCGTCGATCTTTACAAGAAACTCAAATGTTACTTAGCCAACTTTACGTTGATACAATACTTCTCTGAGTCGTCGGTTTCGTCGGCTTTTATATCCGAGTGACGTACAGTCCCGTGTTGCTTCATTTACATAAATATACCTAGCAAGTTTAATTTTATTAGTTTACAGAGTTATTCATTCATGTCATCCTCTTTACAATTCATTTATATACCGAACAAAACATCGATACAGATCATTCTTACATTCTCATATCGGATCAGTGGTAAAATTACTTAGATTAGATGATGACGTCATTACCCAGGACAGCTCTTCCAGAGGATGGTTCCCAATTCTGTATCACGTGATTGCTAACTATGACGGAGAAGGTGGAAGTAAGTTAACTCATAAAAAAATATAATACATTAGATAATAAGAAAATAACGATAAATAATAAAGTGCATAATAAAATAAAATAGGACAGGTCAGAATTAACTTCCTCACATACTTACTTGTAGAAAATGGACAAATGTTGCATTAGGTTGATCAATATATAGGTATACCCCAGTGGAGTAATCTGAGAAATAATTGCACAGGATCTGATCAATTCCATGCACATATATAGTGTCCTCTAGATCAGTGGTCCACGGACCACTGGTGGTCCGCGTAAAATTTCAAATTTCAATATTCATTATAAGATCATAAATTTAGTGGTCCTTAAGGTCTGAAAGGTTGGCGACTGCTGCTCTAGATGATACAAAATTAATTAAGACAAAAAATTTAAAAACAAATTGTCATTGCCATTTAATGTAGAAAAATATAAGAAAATGCTAAACTACAGTTGTTTTACAGATTGCTCCATTGCAAGGATTGGGAATTCAAGTTTGGGCTCTTCTACTGGCTAAAAGTTCTGATTCTACCCAAACTAATATTTGAAATATTGTGCTAATGGTTGATTGGTACTAGCCTATCAATAGATGCAGTATTAGCAATTCCTTTAGGTTCAGGCAAAATTTCATCATATTTATTCTTCCATCTATATTTGTTAAGTGGTCATTTGTATTTATAATCAGGTAGTGACTGCTTTTCTTTCTTCAGTTTGGGCTATTTGTTCCTCTGCAGCCTCTATAGATCTGATCATAGATGCCCAATCTGTATGTTTTATTCTTTCTTCTGGGACAATAGACCCACAAAAAGAACTCTGTGCTTTCAGCCAGAATTATACTCTGTTGAGATGAGTCTTTTAAGATAATTTTGGATTGCAATATAAAATGTGTATGGCAAATTTCTTCTGTGACTTTCTGCAAACGTATATTGATTCAGTTGGATTCATTATTAGTAGTGAGAATTCTGAGAGTGCTACTGGGCCTATGATTATTCTAGTCAGAGACATGCATAAAAATGTAAGATCTATGCAGAACAGTATAGACCAGGACTGCCCAACCAGTCAGTCACAAGCTACCAGTCGATCTCGACAAGCTTTTTAGTCAATCGCAAGCCTCCGACCATTTTCCGATCAACTCGCTTGTTAAACTTCCACTTTACAATATGTAGTAAAAGTGGTCTGTGTTCATATTGAAATAAGAAAAATGAGGTTTTCCCTAAGTGTTTTCGTTTTGTGTGTCTTTTATCCATTTATTAAGTAATAACAGATCAGATCAATCGGTAGAATATTATAATGTATCAAAAACAATAAATGATGATTATTTCGATGAGTAAGCAAAAATTTGTTGGACAAATACGTTTACAGGTTAAGATGCCTTTTCTTTATTATATTATTCACATCCGGACAACGCTATATCATTGTTCGGCACTAAAAGGGTTAACATTTTCACTCCAGAAAACATTTTCTCCCAGATACTGTGCTTTTAATTTTTGTATTCGGGCTACCAATCGGTACTCCCTGCACCTGCTTAAAGATCCTTCCGTTAAACCTAAAATACGAATTATGGCAAATCAGGTGGGCGACCTCCCTGAGCAGTCCCGCATCACACTGCTCCTTGGGCACATTCTCCAACAGGAACCTATATAAATGCAAACAAACTGGCTCCAGCTGCAGGGAGGGGTACAGGGCTTCATAGTCGTACGTAGCCATAATATCCCCATCCTCCCCCTTCAGCCTTTTGAGCCTCTCCAGCACTGTTACCATAACCTTCGTCGAATCCTCTGTCTCTCCCAAAATCTTATTACACCAGTCCGCAATCGCTTTTTCAAGGTAGTACGTCGGCGCTAATCTTCTCTCCACAATCGGCTTAGCCGCCGGAGGCAGCTAGGCCAATTTTTTTAAATTAGTATATTCAGATAGGATTAAGCAGTTGGTGTAAATGAGCTTTGATTAGTATTAATACAATATTTGCATAAGCTGTCTACACTATAGCTACATCCAGCATTTCTTATCTGCACTGGTGATCTTTAATTTAATTTAAAATACTCTATGTAAAATAATAGTTTTTAGGCATAAGTCACATTTAATTATACAGCTATGTTGAAAATGCTAATTATAAAAAAATGTTACTTCGATTTTACGGAATTTTTATAAAAAATGTTACTTCGATTTTACGGACTAGTCAGATCGGAAGAGCGGTTCAGCAGGTTGCCCCCTATAGTCCTTAAAATCGAGGTTTTACTGTAATTTATTTTTGGTTTGAGTTCTTGCTTAATTGTTCCTGGCAGGAGCTTGTAAACTTGTGAATCTATGGCACTAACAAAGGATAATAACAAATTTCAAAACAAATAATAGGTCCATGTTACATCAAGTTAGATGGCCTACAAGAAACTTTTCTAGAACAATTATGTGATGCTAATGTCAGAATTTTGTAGTGCTTAGCACTAACAATTGAATATAAACTTTTTAAATTTTAAAAGCATGTCTGTCTAACTTGATGTACATTTTATATGGATCCAATTTACAATTGGTAATGGAATAGGGCAAGAATAATATCCATTATCTAACTCTGCATGTTGTAAAATGTAACTAAAGGGATCATTTTGCATTGGCAGGTTGCTGATGTCCATCACTGGAGTTTCATTTACGGATCCTTCATGCAATCTAAGTTGTTTCTGTGGTATCTGTTTGTCATTAGATCTGGTAGAACCTTATATGGAAAGAAGCCATCCAGACAACTTGCCTATCTCATAGCATTCCTTTTCAGCTTCACATTTCATAATTAAACACACAAATCTTAAATGATGTGAATCCAGAGGGTGGTATGGAAAACTGATAACAGATAAGCAGATTTATTTGAAATCTATTTTAGAAAAATGTCAAAGAAATCAAATGTGTGGAATCATTTAGCAAAATGAATGCAAATGAAAAAATTTGAGACCTCCTGTACTTTAGAATAATTCAGTGTATGACTTGTTCTAAAGTACAGGTAGGCCTCGATTAGTGCGACTTATAAAATTGATACTGTTTTTCGGTTAGTGCGAGATGATTCGATTAGCGCGAGTTGTAAACACATATCAGTCTTACTAACAAAGCCAGATCAGTCTTACTAACAAAGCTCCTTATATGATGTCAATTAACAAATGAATTAAAAAATTGATACCGTTATTCGGTTAGCGCGAGAAAAGATTCGATTTTTGAGAGTTGTAAACACAGATCAGTCTTACTAACAAAGCTCCTTTTATGATCGAGTTGTAAACACAGATCAGTCTTACTAACAAAGCTCCTTTTATGAATGCAAACAGACCAGTCTTACTAACAAAGCTCCTTTTATGATGTCAATTAACAACCTTAGATTTTCCTCTCCTTTTATGATGTCAATTAACAAATTACCGTTAATTTTCGGTTAGTAACAAAACTCCTTTTATGATGTCAATTAACAAATTACCATTAATTTTCGGTTAGTACGACCGGACGAGGAGCAGTCCAAGAACAGTCACTTGGCTTTGAAGGGGTAATAGACGAAGAGCAGTCCAAGAACGGTCACACGATTTTGAAGGGGTGAAACAAACGAGGAGCAGTCCAAAAACAGTCACACAATTTTCAAGGGGGTGAAACATCAGAACGATGGGCTTTTTCCGTTAACTGATATCTAATATTACTAACATTAACTTACATTATACTTTAAGTACACAAATCTTATATAAATCATGGAGTTTTCTATTGCAATCTTCCAACTACAGACATCCTTGACTTTGGTTTGATTTCGAATCCCTGCTACTATAAGTCTGAATGGTTGAAAATCGAAAATATCAAAAATTTATAGATTTCTCACCTCTAATGTTATATATTATTTTAATAAACATAAAGAACACAAAACTACAAAAATTGGGCACAAAAAAAAAAGGACACTTTCCATATTTCCTATCATTGGATCAGGGACTCAAATCTATTGAATTGCATTGACCAATAACAATTAACATGTTTCATCATCATCATAGTTGAGAACTATTTGTATTTTGTTAGATCTGTATTACGATATTTACTTGCATAATCTTCCCATCACATAATTTTCTTATCTTTATTTTTCTATTAAAATATGTAATCATCATATGTTAGAAAAAATTTTTAGAAATTAATTTTGAAATTATACAGAAGTATTATTCAAACAGAAATTAAAAGCTATAGGAAAGTGAAACCAAAATGTGCAAATAAAATATATTGTAACTTAGTAAATGAAAGTTCAGTTGTTACATAATGATTGCTAGAAGTGCATATTCAGTGTTCCAGATTAATTTAAAATAACCAGATTATTTACTAATTGCAGAAATATAAAAGATCATATAATCTTGATTATATTTGGGATCATCTATAGGTGCATTGAACAAAGAAGCTACTTATTTATCAATGTATTGTATTTTTAATAGATAATAACAGCCTATTTATAAAAAACATTAAAATACAATATCTCAAATTATATAAAAAAGAAATATAAAACCTTGCATTATCTATACTTTATTTTGATATTTGATAAACAATAGAAATTATTTATTAGTTTGTTGTTATATTATCTAAAGTGATTAATAGTTATCTATTTATAGATTATCCTCATGGAATTCGATTGAGTCAAAGAGTAGATGATAAAGTATTGATTACCTTCAATGCAAGAAATGAACATGATCGTTCAAAGTTTGTTGAAGATTTGAAAGAATCTATTTTAGAGGTAATAATTTTATTTATTGACTTGTGACTTTTAATATGACCTTTGAATATAGTGACTTTTAATATAGTGATAGTCAAGATATGTTGATAATACATAAATATAACCAAGATCTAAAATATATTACATTCATATACAATTTATAAGATTTATTACTGTGGGGTGCCAGGGGCATGATATAATATTTTACAGACCTTAGCCTTGTGTGGATAACATTAACATCGTTCACACTGACACCAGTCGGTATCAGTGTGAACGATGCCGACAAACAGGCGGGTTTGCCTAGTGGATGATGATGTGGGTACAGTTGTGAGTAAGGATGGAGAGATGCTCAAGGACACAACGACAAACAGCTTGTACAGTTAATACTTTGGATCTTTATTCTTGAGAGAGAGAAGAATTACAACATATCCCATAAAGGGAGGATAAATGCCTTAAATAACAGAAGGTTCTTGGCAGATCTTGAATTAACACACAATTTTACAGTGCAACACTTATTGATTACAGTTCAGAGTTCTTAATGAAAACTTTGTCCACACGGGGACCTATTTATACTTGTCGTCCAGTCTTTGGTTTCTTGGCGGTCTTCTTCTAACAGTTCATGGCTTCAGCGGTAATTTCGTCATTAACTAATGACTCAAAGTGGGAACACCTTTCTTCTTGTGTATGGGATCTGATCCTATTAGTGCGGTGCAGCTGGAGGAACGGGACGGCGGTTGTGAAACCTCAGTGATGAAAACTGTTACGTTTTCTTTCTCCTAGCTGTTCTTTTCCGTTCTCCCTCCGTTTTTCTCCCTCTCTCTGTCAATGGGGTTCTTTCTCCCCCTCTCCCTCCCTCCCTCTTCCTCTCTCTCTCTCTCTCTGGATCTCTCTGTCAATGGGGTGGTTGATCCTCTTTTATAACCTTCCTCTTCCTCTCTCTCTCTCTCTCTCTCTCTCTCTCTCTCTCTCTCTCTCTCTCTCTGGATCTCTCTGTCAATGGGGTGGTTGATCCTCTTTTATAACATCCCCAAGTCGGGACCAAAACATCACATCTCACCCGAAATTCCCGGGCTTCGATGCATTCCCGACTATTGTTTATTATTTCCTTTGCATGTGGGGTCTATTGCGATAGTCTCTGGATACCTGCACAAGCACAATCCTTCACCCGTGATATGTAATCCTTTTTTGTTTTCGAGATTTACGATGTTGGGAGTGAAGTTTCGCGCCGGGCAGTGCAATTCGGTAAATGCTTTCTTTTCAATCTTAACGTTCTTCCTACCATTTACAGTTTCTTTGTTCAATGTTTTTAGCTTTCTCCCTTTCACAATTTCTTTGTTTGATGTATTAAATTTTTCTTATATATCGCGAATATAATTCGTATTTCCGTGATCCTCACATTACAATTCATAACAATAGACTTTCTCTTATCTGGTCTTACTTTAACCAGACACATTTTCATTAAACTCTGAGAACAAATAAAAATGAAAAAAGAATAAGTCATTCAGAAAGAGAGTGCTTGAAATTGCAAAAAGATATATCAAATAGTAACATAATTCAGCTGCTATTTAAATATTTCCTATCAAAAATTGGCATGATTTAGTTATTTTGCTTTAAAAAACGAATTTAAGCCATAATGGCAAATGAAGATTATTGATTTTTTTACATAAATAATTGTTACTTGGATAAAATTTATAAGTTGCAAATTAAATAAAAAACTATATATATAATATATATACTGTATATTTTTTAATTGATTTATAACCTATAAATGGTATTTTGCATGTGTTTACAAATTAACTAGCCATTGTTTATCCGATCTGAGGTCCAGCCCCATAAGACCTGGTTAACAGGAAATCTACTGTATTAAAATGTATTCTAATGATGAGATTTGGAAAACAGCATATTCTGCTTTTAAATTATGAAAATATAAGTCATTCTATTTATTTTTGTTATATATAAACTTGTGATATACAGAGTCCTAAAAAATGCTGAATATCAAATATATAGTAAGTAAAGAAAACATATGCAGCCAAGAATCTATTTTCTGAATATGTATAATGATTATTTTCTGATTGGGGATCAAAAATCTCACTGACTTTCATACCAGTGCATCTATTATTTATAATTTTTAAAAATCAATTATAGAGTAGATACTGTTTATTGTAATCAATAGTTAATATCATTAGCTGTTTGTTGTGATCAAAACAAGAAAATCAAAATGTATATTTTCCTTTCTATTTTTCTGAGTTATCAATGCCATAATTATTGTTATAAAAAAATTTTGCAAAAGCTGACAATGTTGAGTCATAGTTATCTTCCTGCTGAAAGTATTTCTTGTTTCTTTTTGGCCTGTGCCCTTAAAATAATGAGTTCAGTTTAGAAATTTAATGAATCATCACACAATGAGATGAAAACAGTAGTCAAACTGTTTACTTCAGTTTTATTGCAAGATGGAAAAAATGCAAAATCTTTGGAAAAATCAATGTTAATGGAACATTCACATAATTTATAGTAAATAAAATAATTTTTAGTTGTTCTCCATATGCTTTTATTGATATCCTTTTTCCTCCAGGGGACCTAGTATGCAATTATCTAAGATATAATAAAGAAATGACTCTGGATTGTTAAAAATCTTTCTGATATCTAAGATAAAACAGTACTTCTGGATTGTGAATTAATCTTGGGTAATTGGGAATCTACTATATATGCAATTTCATTTATATTTATTTAAAAGCAATATAATTCTGTTTGTTTTAATTTTCTTTAAGATGATATAATTATCCAAATTAGGATGATGTAATTATCCTAATCTGGATAATTATATCATCTTAAAGAAGTCAGTATTTCGTTGTTTATTATTACTACTAAATTTTTTAATATTATGGATCATTTTCAACATACAATAGGATTATTAAAACATAACCCATTGTAAAATCAAGAACAATCTGTATTTTATATATGAAAATTATTTTGAAAAAACAAATAAATATGAAAAATTAAATGTGACTAATTTAAACTGTTTTTAGAGAATTATATTGCTTTAAATAAATATAAATGAAATTGTATATACCCTATAGAAGATTCCCGATTTATCCAAGATTATTCACAATCCAGAAGTACGGTTTTAGATACTTCTTACTTGAAGACTTACATATAAGTTTGAGTTATGTAGGTGGATTGTTTAGTGGATTCCTGTGAAAGTCAAAACATACATATGTCAGAGTATACATTATACAGTACTAGTGTATCACAATATTGTAACATTAAAAATAATTATATTAAAAAATAAACACACAAGTTGTGGTAAAGCAGTCGCTTACCATCTTGGAGAATCTGGATTCAATTCTGAATTCTACACCTCCTGTTTTCTGGAAGAATTTGAGTTTTGGCCAGTTTGTTACTTAAAAATAATCCTACATAAGTATAGATCTACATAAAGTGGGGATTGTCTGTATATCAAATTGGTATGATCTTAAATAAATAGGTTAAGTATCCTTATTTAAAACAAAAAGGTTAGTACTTATTAGAAATTCCAGTAACTGCTCTCCTCTTTGACTGATGACCTTGCTTTCATAAACTAAATGATGAAAATTAGCATAACACAAACTAATAAATCAAACTGATCCTGTTGACAGAATTTCACCAAATGCATAAAAATTGTCAGTGGGAGTTTGCCCTTATCATAATGAAAATATACAGATGAAACAATAAGTTCCCTGTATATTTAAGTCAATTTGAATGGTTTATTAATAGAAAATTGATTGCATAAAATTGATTAATGTATATAAAATAACTAAAACAATTTTATTAGAATATTTTTATTTTCTAGATTTATTTTTTCTTGCTCTTATATGGTTTAATTATAGCAAATAAAGCAGTATTTGATAAAATAGAATATATTTGCTAAAATAAATATTGAAATTATTATACCGAAAAAAGATTCATATCTTTTTTTATTATTCTTTACTAAATCAAAAAAAATATATTTTCGACAGAAAAAACACTTGATTCTACAAACTGATCTAATTTTGCATAAAACATAATGGAACCTTGATAATGTGAAGTAATAAGGAAAGAATTAATTTTCATTTGGCAGCAATCAGGATTTGCCAAGCTTTATTTATTTGTTTATTTAAATTTATCCACCTTACATAAATATGTAATTGTGGGCAGCCCTTTATTCTGAAATATACATAACATTGAAAGTCCTGGCTGCTCTATTCCAAAAGGATCTTAATGATTTCTCAAGTCTGTAGGTAGGTAGGAAAATGAAATCTGATTTACGAGCATTATACTGTGGTACATTGAAGATTAACTTGTCGGAAGGTAGCTCTCCCCTAATATATTTTACTATTAAGTTAAGATCTTGATTTTTCATTAAGTCAGAAAATGTAGGTAATATCAAGAAATCGAGGCCTTTGTCAGAGCGACCCCTAACACAAGCATTTATTTTTCTAATTATACGTTGCCAAATCAAATCAGTGAGTTTAAATATGATATAGATCCAGACGCATACAATTGAATACCATATATGATAACAGATACAAAGCTTGCATAAAACCAGGCTCTTAAAACATGTTTATCAGAAATTCTTGAGAGATATCTGCAGGTATAAGCAGTTTTTCTTACTACAGTATTTGTTGTATCAGATAAGAAATATGGTATTTATATGATAACTGGCAATCTAGAATAATTTCTAAGTCTTTGTGGAATTGAATTGGAGTGAATTTCCCCACACTGTTAGTCAAATTATTACTATTTTCTCTTGTTTTCAATTGGAATATCATGTATTTGTATAGAGTCATTAATCAGTAAGTTATTATCATTAAACCATTTTTTAACTTTGTAGAAATCAGAGACTAAAGTATCTTTATTGGTATGCATGATTTTAAAATCATCAGCATAAGCAAGTATTGTAGATTGAACCAGTGGCGGCTCGCCCATAAGGGCTGCAGGGCTGCAGCCCTCCCACCAAAATGAAACTCAAGATCCCTTTCACTTCAAGTATGCAAGATATACAATATCATCTAACAAAGATATGTTCCCATAATTTTTTGGCTCATTCAGTAAATTCTAAAATGGGATTGCATTCAAAACTTTGTTTTGTAGTTCAAATCCATCATACCTTGGAATATGATTTTCCATAGATGTAATATTATAAATGGAAGTTAAATTCCCTAACTACAGAATTCAAAATATTCAATATGTTTTTAAAAAGTAGTAGAATGTAGTAATGTTGTTGAATAAAATGCTGTTTATTCTTTATAATAAGGAAACAGTATATCTTGTGCCTATCAGCATTTTATGTAGATAAAAATAAAAAAATACTATGTAAAAACAAAGATGGATTATAAAGTTATAATCGTATGTCCAAGTTTCTAGCATTGGCAGGATGGCTGGATGATAAAGCTGTCTTTACAATCTTGGAGGATCTGGGTCAGCTTTTCAGAGTCTGGCCATTGAATTCCATCCTTCAATATTCCAGTTCATGTCATGTTAGATTTGGCCAGTCTGTAGTGGATTCTAAAAGTGGCCATTGTGAAAAGTATCCTGTGTAGCTCAGCAGCTTAATTCAAACCTAATCAAGTTTTTAGTAAAAATTTGCAATTAATGCAAATGATTGAGAAGTGGCATTAAAAAATTAATGCCACTTCTCAATCATTTGCTAATTTCTATCTATAGACTCCATTAATATATCTTAATAAAACCTACTAGTGGAATATACAAATCAAATATTTCACTAGGAATGTTTGGTTAATAGAGTTCCTTCCAAGCCTGACTATGAACTGTCCATATCTGTGGTAGATCAACAAATACTTTACAGTAAGTGGATTGATGCCACTTATTTTATGATTTCATTGCAGACATTTCAGGAAACATTTTTTGAGTGAAACAAAATCATTTAACTTTTATAAAAAAGTAGAAAAGATGGGGCAATGCTGCCATTTTTTTCTTTTGTATTATATGTTGCTTTCCTACTTATTGAATACCAAATGGCTAGGCATCCCAATGCTCATAATAGACCATCCACATCACTGATAATAGTGAGAAATCATAAAATGAAAGATAGGATTGAATGTGCCAGGCCTAGATACACAAAAGAAATCTGGAAGTATGAGATGCAGAATTAAATAAGAATATACCATGGTGGAAAAATTATGCACTTCCATCCTGACAGCTACTTGGCCATATAATCAATCAGCCATCATATTGTAAAATCATTGACAGCAATAATAAGTATAGATTTTTGTTGTAAATAATCATTGTCATAAGTCAAGGATCTCTATATTGAAATGCTCAGGAGATTCATATAATAAAAAAAGTTTGATATAGTAAGTCATTCATGGATTAGATATCAATGAAATAAAAAGTTTGATTGTTGGAATAACTGAAAAAGCTCATTGATTCCAACAACAAGTTCTTTCAGTCCACATTAACTCAGATAAATGGGACTCTATTGTACTTAACTATCATGATAAAAAGAAGGATGACTTGCATAATTATTTCAAGGCTCAAGTTAAATTAAGAGTTAATATTTTTTTAATGATAGATGAATTTATATCATTGCAAAGCAAAAGATATCAATATTAATGTTCATAGTATCGATCCATTGGACTTATTGTCTGGATCACTTAATAATGCTAAAACTGTTGAAATGATATCTTTTGTATAGTATCGATCCATTGGACTTATTGTCTGGATCACTTAATAATGCTAAAACTGTTGAAATTGTAAACGAAATTAGAAGAATTTGGATTAAATTTATCCAAATATTATTTGTATGACTGAGTAATAGTAAAATTTTGGAATGAAAATATTCCTTTCCATCAATAATGTGTTCTCATACCATTCATTTGGCTGTTGGTGATGTATTATATGCAAAAATGAATGAGACTGAGGCTATTATTCATACACTTTCTGAAGAACCAATTGAAGATAATCTTGAGTTTGAAAGTGATGACAAATATGATTTGTCAAATATTTAATTTCTGAAGTAAACAATAAAACTGATTCTGTTCTAGGACCAGTAGTTTGAGAAAACTATCAGAAAATAATTAAAAAAGTGAAAAAGATAAGAAGAATCTTTTGCAAATCTTCCTTAGAAAATGAACTACAAGATTTTATCAAGGAAGAAAATGATGGAAAAGAATTGAAACTTTTACTTGATTGCAAATCTCAGTAGAATGGCATTTTGATTATGATATACAGATTTTTGAAAATTAAAAATTTCATTGCTAAAGCTGTTGTTGGATCAAGAGAGATAATTTCAGATTATGAATGAGATATTCTACAGAATCTTGCTGACACTCTTCACTCAATTGATATCAATCTTAAAGTTCTATGTTCTGAAGACACAAATTTGCTCAAGACTGAAATGTCTATTCAATTTTTATCGTCAAAGCTTTCAAGTAAGAGCAAGTTTGTTGCTCTTCAATTATGATAGCATATTTAGAAACAATAGTCATGGGGACTAGGGTTCAAAATTCGATAATTTTTTACCAGTAATTACTGATTTCTAAAACGAATAAAAATTACCATTACCGAAATAACTATTACTGGTATTACTAGCTTTAAAAATCAAATTTTAATTTATTTAAAGTCTGTCATAAAATCAATTTCTTTCAAACATTTTTTTTTTAAAAAGGAAAATTAATTTTAATCATTTTAAGTTTGCAAAAAGCAATTAAATTCTATTTTGTCCCTATCCTAAACCTACAGTCAGTCACAAAAGTCTACATACACTACCTAAAAAGACACATTCATGCTATGCAAAGCAGATACTACAGTAATCATAATTGTCCAATCACAAATTTTTAATTATATTGTCTCATTAATGAGATAATTAAATAATGAAAATTCTAATCTTTAGTATAAATAAAATTGTTCTTTTTAAGATTGGCTCAACATCAAGAAGATTAAGTCAAACAAAATTCTATTATTTGCTGGATTATGATCTAATCTAGTAATTGACACTTACATAGAGTTTTGATGTTTAAATTCTTTTGATTTATTATTTATTAAAAAGCTTATAAAGTTTTTATAACTAAATTTAGAAAAAAGAAATGCTGCATTAAACATAGTATTCTGTAATATAATCTGCACAAATTAAAATTAGCGAAAAATAAGATGCTATTATATAAGATAGAAACAATTAGAAAATATAAGAAAAGAAAAGAAAATAGAAAATAAAACTAATTAAATAAAAATCAATTTTTAAAGTTGTTATGAAAATTGAATTTATAGCATTATCTATTAAAATTTATTATTTCATAATTTAATCTGTTGTGTGTCAAAAGAGTTTAAAAAATGGTTGTATTCACAAGCCAGCTAATTAATTATGTCTAATTATAAACTCCCAAGTTCTGCCGTCTATAAGAAATACAAGCACATTAAACAGGAGCAAATATAAAATTTATTATTAGTTATCCACTACATATATTAATAATAATATGTGGTAACATTTTTGGTCTTTTATAGCCCTCCTCAGCCACTTCTTTCAGGTGTGTGTTTTATGTTCTACACTGGAATGTGATGCAGGCTATCCCTATTAAGTTGGTTTACAAATAAACTTCTAGCTAAGACACTATTTTGACCTTTAAATTATTAGTGTGTTAAAATCTGCTGATATACAAATACCAATCTGTTACTAAATATATGATTTTACATACTTATAAATCATAATAAATAATTTTTTGCTACAAATCATTACATTTTACATATCTGTCACATTTTATTCTACTATATCGTAAACACTATCAAGAAGTAAATCAAGTAATATGAATAAAAATAACAACAATTACAATAATAATTATTAGATGGCTGAGAAATAATATTCAGAGAAATGAAATTCACATTGTGTACTGGAAACAGAAATTCAGCATTTCCAGAGAAATAGCACATGCTCAATTCAGCCATTATTAAAATAACACCATCTTCATATACAGTTTAATCAATTTGGGTTATTTTTGTTCAAGATTGCACCTCCTCCTAACTTTTTATAGAAGATAGAGTGTGTTAACCCTTGTTTCATATCTCTAATTGGTTTAATAACTTGCACTTCAGCCCATAACATCTACCATACATATACTGTATAATGATAAAAGTTAGTTTATTAAATCTAATGAAGTACTATATTTCAAAATTAAAACTATATGTTGATTACATTTAAACATCTATTAATTCATACTGGTGGCATTTAACCAAAACTAAATATAAACATCATTAGCATGTTTGTTAGTGTTTTCTAAGTAATTTTTTGGATATTTTTTTCTGCTCATATTTTTTTTGTTAGGCTAAACTGTAATCATGAAAAGGAAATTACATATTTAAATGGTAAAGTAATGATAAGCTAGCATAGCAGTCTATTCAGAATTTTGGTATAAAATTGATCATAAGAGAGAATATTTATTGAAAAATAAATATCTGAAGGGTATTCAATTATTACATAAGTATTTTAAGGAAAGAAAAAAAATTCTTATATGAGAATGGGGTTGTTGGGGCTAATGCTTATGTATGCAATATTGTACTGTATTTTAGAAAATTTTAAAGTTTTTTAAAATACAATACAATACTTTATAATTTTTGCATTAAATTATATATTTGTATAATATGCATAACTATGTTTGATATGTAGTGATGTACATTTGCATGTAGGCACTACATGCCAAACATTTTTCTATTTTATTTATTGTTGACTTTTAATATTAAAAAATTCTAATTTTTAACAATTACAAATTTATAAAATGTTATTTACTTCTATATTTTTAAACTGCAGAAGAGAGAACAGAGAAATAAAATATTATGTAATTTTAGAGGAAATCAATAAATTGCTTTTGGTGTTTTATATGTAGGAGAGGTATATTTAACCAAAAATATGCTTATGCAATACTTGAATGCTCCTTATAAAAAATATACAGTCGATTCCACTTAATTGGGGCAGCCGCTTAATTGGGCCAAATCTCAAAGAACAGAAACCAAACTAATATATAATTTAAATGCTTAATTGGGACAGTAGCAGAAAAGGAATTTAGCAATTTTTGACATATTTTAGGGATTTTTGGAAGTAATGTCTCACTACGTACATTAATATTTGGCAACACTAGCATGATGCAAATCAGTTATCTATTGTTGTGCATCTTTCAATTTATGCATCTACTGTACAGTACAGTATATAGTATCTACCATTACTATATACTGTACTGTACCTAGCGATATTCATTTACAGTGTCGATTTTATTTAAAATTATAAATCTTTGCCAAGATGCCAAGAAATGAAATTATAAAATTTATCATGTATGTGTTATTTTTTCTTCACTATTTATAATACAAATATTTCCTGTATTTTGTTTAATAAAGCATTAAAATAGGTACCTAAATATTATTTTTTACTTACTTATTTATTTACCTATGAATTACATATTTTATTTTAGAATTTATTATTGTTAATTTAATTGGGGCAGCCACTTAATTGAGATAAAATGGACCAACCTGTCCCAATAAAGCGGAATCAACTGTATATTGAAATTTTTGATTAATTTCCAAAACTTTATATTTGTGATAATGTCATTTTAATAAAGTTATTTTATTAAATTTGATATAGTTCTAATTTTTTTAATTATTATTATGAGAGATTTGATATTATATTTCCTTTAACTAGTTCAGTATATTTGAATATGTGTATATTGTTTTATTCTTAATTTCAAAAGAATAAAAGATCCATCAATATGAATTTAATATTTTTTTATTATCATTTTTGATGGGCATATTTACTAGTTATTTACATAAATTAAATGTCTATCTCAAAAATTATATTTAAATTAAAAAATTATTAAAATTTATAAAATTATATGTAGTCCAAACTGAAAATATACAGTAATTATTACCTATTTAAAATGTTTAAATTTATTATAAATTTTAATTAATATGATATAAAAATACCAAATTTTCATTTCAGGAAATGATGCAGGAAAATTAAAGCCTTCTTCTAAATGTAAACCTATTGAATATCCAAAGCCAGATAATGTTGTTACTTTTGATTTATTGACATCAGTTTCATTAACAAACACCAATCATGAAGAAAATCAACCACCTCATTTAACTCTTAAAGATGATAGCATACCAGTTAATCACAATCTGAAAATTTATGATGGTCCAGAACAAAGATTTTGTCCTGCTGGTAATATTTAATTCTATACTTAAAATATTTTAAATTAAATTCAGTAATTCTTAAACAGTTCCTATGTCTGCAGATTAAAATGAATGAAAAATAATTGATATATTAGACTAGTGCTTCTCAAACTTTTCCACTTGGCGACCCCTTTTACCCCAAGAAAGTATTTTCGCGATCCTGGGTATAGAAGTATATAAACTAAGAATATGAATTAAAACATTTGTTAAAATTTCTGCAACCCCAAAATTTTGTTACGCGACTCCATATGGCGTCGCGACCCACACTTTGAGAAGCACTGTATTAGACCAATATCATATATTGATAAAGTGCACACAGAAATATTTCTTCTTCAGTTTTAATATCACTCAAACAGAATCAGATATCACTTATTCCATTATAATACTGTATCTTGTTAGTTTCCTGAATAAATATTTTTTATAATAATTTAGTATCAACTAACTAGGAGAATCATAATATAATTAATTAATTAATTAAAATAACACATAGGGGTACTATAGTTCAAATTTAAAAATAATTAAAATTACAGTTTAATTCAAAATATTCTGCTACAAAAATTTAGACGTATAATTTTTTTTTTATGCAAATGATAATTTTATTTTTAAATTAATATGTTTGCAAGACAAAAATCATCAATTAAATAAAGGTACTGATCCAGTCTATATTAACTTCAGTTAGTATGATACTTTTGAACAAATTTACAATATGCACTTTATTGTGATATCACAATTTAGGCTTGTTACTTTAGTATTCTAATTGTTCTGTCCATGGCCAGAAATACTATTAAAACAATCCATGAATTTTTAAAATGCTGGAGCATGTTAATTAAATTTGGGAAAATATTCTTTCATTCACACACAGCATAATATTAGTAAAAAAAAATTGTACACTCGTCCCTCGATTTACATGGTAGATACGTTCCTGGAAAATTGTGCAAACTGAAACCATGTAAAATGAGATGCAGAATTCATACAAAATAGAAGGATATGTTCTCAGCATAATATTAGTAAAAAAAAATTGTACACTCATCCCTCGATTTACATGGTAGATACGTTCCTGGAAAATCGTGCAAACTGAAACCATGTAAAATGAGATGCAGAATTCATACAAAATAGAAGGATTGTGAACTATTCAAACTGTTATCCAGAAGTTCAACAACACCGGAAATGTGTTCAATAAACCTAAAATAGGCCGTCCAAGAAAGCTAAGTGAACGTGATGCTCGGGCTATCTGTAAACAAATATGGGCAAATCCTTGATTAAGTGCTCCAATAATAACAGAACATATCGCAGAGGCTATGTGCCAAGTTGTTCATCCAGAAACCGTATGGAGAGTACTACGATCTAGAGGTATGAATGGAAGGGTGCTACAAAAGAAGTCACTCATCTCTGCAGCAAATCAATGAAAATGGCTTGAGTTTGCTAAAGAACATATTGGCAAGGATTCTGCCTTCTGGAATACTGTGCTGTTTACTGATGAGAGCAAGTACAATATATTTGGATGCGATGGGCGTGGTAAGGTGTGGAGGAAGGCGAATGAAGACATGAGAATGGTGAATCTGGTACCAACTGTTAAACATGGGGGTGGACATGTGATGGTTTGGGGCTTGATGGCTGCATCAGGATTGGGTAAGCTGGTATTCATTGAGGGCACAATGGACAGATTTAAATATCTGAACATATTGCGAGAGAATCTGCAACCATCCATCCATGCCTTGCAGCTTGGGAATTCCTGGATCTTCCAGCAGGAATTCCTAAGCACACTGCTGTGATTGTGAAGGAATGGCTGCTGTACCGTGTGCCATGACAACTCCATTCACGCCCCAGTCACCAGACCTCAATCCCATCGAACATTTATGGGATGAGCTCGAAACGTGTACGAAAACACAAATTACCAATACACAGTCTTTGAAGGAAGCCCTGATGAAATCCTGGGACACCATAACATCTGACATAACAGCAACACTTGTTTCTTCCATGCCTCGACGACTGGCGGCAGTAATTGCTTCCAATGCTGGTCCTACAAGATATTAATAGGCCTACTATACAGTTCCTGCATACTATATGTAGACTTTTGTGGCAGCCCATTTTCAATAATTGTGCAATTGTGTGCAATGTATATTTACTTTTGCTTTTGTACTTGCAATACATGCTCATGTACACTAAATGGTTATATTAATGATTACTGTCATATCTGCTTTGCACAGCATGAATGTGTCTTTTTAGGTGGTGTATGTAGACTTTTGTGACTGACTATCTATTTAGATGATTATGTAGATCAGTAGATTATAATAGTCTAGGACTATATTCAAATTGAACATGGTTAAAATATTCTTGAGATATAAATCCCAATCTTTTCCTCTCCAATATTTTCAAATATGTATTTGCTTTTCTAAATCACCAAATTAAACTCCATTTAAAATTCGATGCTCGAGTCTGCATAGTGCGTACTACACACTACACAGCTATGAAGTTCCGAACGTTTTTATAAAGTGCTGTTATCTTCATTTTATCGATAATTTTTTACATTTCCCTTCATAATATGTCTCAAAAAAATCAAATGTGTGGCAATACTTTAAAAGAAAAAACAAAGAAGCTGAGTGCTTAAAGTGCAGTAAAATTTTGAAAATATCAATGGATCTATTTCTGGAATGAGGGCTGATGTAAGCAAGATTCATGCCAATGATTTTCAAGATGTTAATACTGATGCTTCTTCAAGCAAGAAACAAGCAAGTTTAGTGCAATTTTTGCCTAAAAAGTCTGTTACTTCTGCTATTGCAAAAATGGCTTGCAAAGACGGATTTAGTTTTAATCAAATCGCAACTTCTAAATGTATTCAAAGTAATTTGGCAACAAACATTTATGACAAAATGCCACCAACTACAGGGAATGGTGTAAAAAATTTAGTTTGCAATTATCATCTAACCAAAAAAACCGAGCTATTCGATTATTTTGGGAATCAAATTAAACCTGGAATTCGTTAATTTTTATAGATAAATATACATTTTTTGTTCAATAAAAGGAAATTTTTCTATATTTATTTGTTTAAGTCTTTTTTTTCTGTTAAAACATTTTTTTATTTCTTTCGTTTTTTTTAATATCCTAATTAAAAAATAAATTTATTGTTGATAATTACCGGTAATCAAATTTTACTTCAGTATTTACCAGTAATTAAAATATCGGTAACTTTCAAACCCTAATGGGGACATCAAAATGAAGTTGTTGCTCTATCATAACTATGTGACCCAGAATTTTTGAAGAATGAATCTCTTTTTCCTCTTATATCCCAATAGGCCAATGGTTCCCAAACTTTTTCTCTGGGCTGCATTTTTGAAATGTATGCACAATTTACAGAAAAAATTGTTTTTTCAATCAAGCAAATAAATTTAGTTAAAAACAAAAGTAATTTTTTTCATAAAATGAATATTTTTTCAAATAAATATTTTGGTACAATTTCAATATTTTAATAAACTTTTCGTGAACCAAATGAAACTGACTACTAATGGTTATGAAGTTTTTATCAATCAAAACTGAACAGCAGGTTTTCTGGTTATTTTCAAGTGTTGTTCCATATTGATTTACATCAATGTAAAGTTATGTTGAATTATTGTTCTTGGCTAATGTAGTTGCAAACTTGATTTTAATTTTAATAAATATTTGGAAACATCAGATTTTTATAATATTGAAGGCATTGAAAAATGTCAACTTAATTAAAAAACAAAAAATTTTAATGAATTAAAAATGTCTGAATTTAATATAGAGAATTGAAGAAACATTTAAGTTTTTTTAAATTGTTGAATCGATTATAATTTCTTATTTATATTCATATAAAGCTTATTTACAAATTTTTTGTGCATCTTTTATACTTGAATAAATAAAATACTTTATTTACTTTTTAATTATCAATTTACAAAATAATATTTTGTATTGTATTCAAGTTTGTTATAAAAATTAATCATCCAAAAATATTTTAAATACAGTCAGTCCTCTATTTATGCAGTTTTAGAAAACTAGTAATGCCATCTATTTTCTTATTAATAAACTAATTTATCTTTTCTTCTAAAGATAATGGAGAAATGTAAAATGGTAAATGATCTTAATAAAAACAGCTCAAAAAGAAGAACAATTACTTTTGAAAGTAAATCAGAAATAAAATAAAGTGAGAGAGGTGAAAAGATTATAGATATTGCTCATGCAAATAAAATGAGTGAATCAGCTGTAAAAAACATCATAAAAGATAAAAATAGAATTATGGAGCATGCAAAAAGTTCTGTGCTAATGTGAGCAATGATTATTTCTAAGAAACATCATTAAAATATATTCTATATTTATGAATTATTGAAGGCATTTAAAAGTATGGATTTTTTGAACTTGTGCAGAAATCTCTGGAATCAATTAACCACATAAGTAGAGGACTGAGCATTGTAAAAACTAAATATAAAGAAATACATACCTGCACATGTATACATAGAAAACATATCACTGTCAAAGCAGATGAATGAACTAAATATACAAAACAATCTTCATTGTCAAAAAATTCTCTGCTTTTTTTTTTATATGTGATAAATCCAAGAGAGTGGCAATGGTTCTTATTTTCCTGATAATATAATATAGCTGTAGAAATCATAATATAAACCATAGGAAAACATAATATAAAATTAGGAATTTGTTTAAGTTCATAATATTGTAAAAGACCAACATTCCAATATTCACTTTGTATATAGGAATACGAAAATGGAATATTATGGTTACACCATTCTCCTGGATTTTCTCCAGGTAATGTATAATTCTTTTGAGCACCATATTCAATAATACTGTGTGGCCAAGATATATTAATTGACTGAGGTAAACAATATAACAAACATGTATAAAATTGAAACATTACAAATGGAATTAAGCATATTAATAATTTAATAAATAATATGATGATCCATTGAATAAAGAATCTTACTTTTTCAAAGGGCATATCATGAAGGACTTGCAGTTTACTATGTAAGCATTTAATTTCTGCATGCAGAACAAAACAACTTGAAACAGTTCCATTAGATCGAGTTATACTACTAAAACCAAATAAAAATGATGCAATTACATTATTATTCTTTTCCAAATGCCACATTCCCATAAATGTCAAAAATGAAAATAGGCATTCTGAATAGCATGCAGAAAAAAATATGGTTGCTGGATTAATACAAAAAAGGACAACAGATACATCAGCTGCTCTTCTATCTTTCAGTACTAAATTACTGAGTCCATGTAAAGCAATTGCTGCTAAAACAAAACATATCAAATTTATTAAAATGCCACTAACTAAAATTGTAGAATGGAAACTTAAGAAATAATTAAAACAAGTATCGAGAAATGTTGCAAGATAATAAATTAATGATGGATATAATGGAAAGAAAGCCAATGTGTTTTCATATGTATAACCATATTTGGCTATATGAAGAAAATATTGGGCATCCCATCGTTTAAAACCAGAAAAAATTCCATTAACAATGTAATCTCCAATAGTCACATCATCCATTCCAGGAGATTGAAATACATCAGAAGAATGATCTGGTATTACAGCATTGAAGAATATCTGAAAAATAAAATTTATAAGATTATAATGAAATGTTATGTTTTAGCAAATGATTTTATTACTGTGATTATCACTAAGATTTTAATTGAAACGTTTACCTGTAGAAGAAAAGTAACAAATCTCGATAATAAACTAATTTTTATGATATTTAGTTTTGTTCCGAACATGACGCCTTCTAAAAAGAATCCTCTATTTAGCCACATTCCACTAATTCCTAATTATTGCTTCTAGCAAAGCTCCTAGCAGACAGCTGAAGATCATTTTGACAATAGCGCTACCTGTAATTTTTCAATTTACAAAACTTGCATATCAGCAAATTAAACCATTATTGAATATTGGTACAAATTTTTATTATATGTTATTAAGTGTGCTTTTATATATTATTATATCATATTTTTAGTTTTTGCTTTAACAAACATTATTGCACCAATTACTTCCAGCAAATTTGACTGTTTGGTAGTGATAATCTTTGTTAATAGTCGATCAAATTGACTGTGTGGAAATGCTTCAGCTTTCTACTGCGAGGACCCAGGTTTGATTCTTGGATCCCTCCTCTTGGAAATTTATTTATGTGGTCAGGGATCAGCCCGTCGATCTCCGTCCTCCACAATTCGGATGACCTCTTTGCAGAGATAGGCAGCCTATGGAAGGGCTTGCCTATCTTCTTCAAATATCTGCTTGTGAAGAATGATCAAATACTCATCACTTTCCCATTTTTCAGTTGATAACTCGAACACGGATTCTTGCCACTTAATGTTGGATTTCTGAAATAGTTATTGCAGTCTGACGGAGTGCCGTGTTGGAAACGTGCTGTGCTTTCATCCTGAATGACCTAGGTTCAATTCCCTGGTCCCGCATCTTCAAAAGGTTTTCAGGAGGAATCCGGGCCGGTTCGTTGAACTCCATTCTCTATCTGACGATTAATTCAACTAATACCCATCTCAAAGGGTACCAGAACTATGTGCAAACTGTATTTGATACTGAAATGCTTTGTCTAGAGTTGCTGGCGCGAATTAGATCGATCCAAAAAGTTCGAATATTTTGCAAATAAATAAATGACCGGAAGCTCGAGCTTTTTCTTAAATAAGTTTAAGCTTTGAAGTTTTAAAATTTTTTTATATTTATGCATTAAGAGATTTTTAAATTGATAAACATTATTCAAAAAAATTCTGTGAAACGCATTCGTCAAAATACAGATTACGAAATGTTTAATTTTATTAAATACTGTATTGTAATTGTTTTTATAATTTTTACAAATTGGGATGATTGGTCAATAGCAAATTTCACCACTTCATGATAGTAAATCAATTTTACACAAGGTTTTACAATATTTGCAATTTAGCTATTGTAGAAACAGAAGAAAAAATTAGTTCTAGACTCTATTTACGACTTTTTTTGCATTTTACGCCCCTTTCCAATCAGTGAAATTACTAAGGGCGGGGATAATTCCATCCACGGGCTGCACCCACACCCGTGGAAGAGACCGGATGGTGAAGAACGGGGATCGCTGGGCTGGGCCCAGAACCCTGAAAAACTTCAGAGATACTGGATCCAGGACGCGAACCCAGGTCCTCCTGCATGCACACCAACGCGTTATCATTCGGCCGCCCTATTTAGGACTTAGAATTTAGTCGAATGTTCTCATTTGCCAACTGTTGCTGGTGAGGATTAATCGATTTGTAATCTTTTCAACTGTGAACTTACTTTGAAGCAAAATTTGGTAGAGTGCGCTTAATTTACTACTGAACGTTTAATCCTTTTAATCGTACTATTTTTACTATTTTTTTTATTTTATTTGAAAAGAATTTTAATTATAGCCTTTCTTATCAGATGGTGATGTTTTTAGGCATAGTTTTTCTTTTACATGACTTATAGGTTTTTATAATATTTTTACGAATTAAACTATTACTGTACATTTAAATTTTTTAATAGAATTAATATTGTTACTTATTATTTTGTTGCACAGAGTTTTTTGATTTTATCAATTTATTACCATGATGTATAATATAAACTGCGCATGATCAGTTGTTTATTACTCTATCTTTTAAAGTTTTTGAATATTATTGGAATATTATATGCTAGAACTTATTTGCTTTCTACAAAGTGTCTATTACATACAATTTTCATATTTTGTAAATATTGTATTTGGTGTAGTTTGGCATCATGAAACAAAAAATAAAGCACAAACTTTTCATTAAAACCATAATTAAGTTGAATAAAGATTAATAAATTTCAATCGCAATGAGTTAATAAATAATATTTATCAGAAAAATTCGGGCACGAATTTTTTCCAGTGCTCGAACTTTTCCAGATTCGATAATTCCAGTTTTTTTAAAACACTTGAATTTTAGCAATTCTAGCACCGCCATTTAATAATCACCGGATGGAAAATGGCGCTAAATTATGAAGAAAAGAAAGAAAAAAAATACTCCAGTATAGATTCTGGTTTTCCAGGTGGAAGTTTAGAATGCTTTCATCTGAATAAGGAGAATTTTTTCGATCTGTTTTTTTTTCTTTTGCATTTGTTACGCTCCTTTCCAATCAAGGATATTACTAAGGAGAGGGGCCAGTTCTAATCATGTACTGCATCCACATCCATGGAGGGGATCGCTGGGACAGGCCCAGAACCCAAAAAAAACTTTTTCAGGATATACTGGACCTGAGATGCGAACCCGGGTCCTCTTGCGTGGCACATCAACGCGTTAGTTACCACTCATCGTTGGTTACATAGTTGTGCAATTCACTATCTTGGTTACCTTTCGACCATCCGGCCGCCAGAGGCGGAACATTTAAATGCATCTTATTGTTAATAATTATTCGAATTATTATCGGAAATGCTTTGTTATTATTATAAAATTCTATAACTTATAAAATAATATTTATTTTTAATTCGTATTAAAAACTTAGAAAATTGTCCGATGGATGAAATTTATCTGGCAACTGTTTATATGTCAAATGTCTGTTGTCGATGTGTTCATTTGGCGTGCAGTTGTTTTCGAAGTAATTTTAGCTATTCTTTAGTAAGTTTTAGCAATTAAGAGCGTAAACCTCTTAACTATAATGCCAGTTAATAATAACTAGACAAATGTACTCAATTTTCAGCATATCAATAATATTTGTGTTTGATATATAAATAATTTTATAATCATTTGTTCTCGAAATTCATTTAATAAACTTGATTAGTTTTGAATTAATAGATGATCAAAATTTATCATTACTAACTAGTTCGGCTATAGTTCCGAATAATTTGTGATGTAAAAACTGAATTTTTTATTTCCTGACAGTTGAACAAATAGGAAAACATGGTGATGGACACTATATTTGTGTTAATATGTATAGACTACAAACATAGATATTACTCATTATTATTATTGATCTTGTCATTTACACATAGTGTATAAGTAAAAGAAAATATTTTCTTTGGATTGCCCTTCAGTTGGAAAAATCTATCAATTCAATTGGATTGATAAAATAACGACTCATTAGAGTTTTAAAAATTCACTATTATGATATGATTGAAAGTATAATGAATACAGGGATGTGTTCAAAAATTTTGCATTAAATTCAAATCCATCGTAACTTAGAATACAATTTTCTACAAGTACAATTTATAAATAGAGATTAGGCTCCTAATTACAAAATTCAGAATATTCAACATGTTTTTAAAATGTTGTACAGTAGAGAAATGTTGAAAAAAAATGGTGTTTAATCTATAAAATGAAGAAAATATGTATCTTGCACCTATCAACACTTTTTAAAATAAAGAAAATTCTAGATAAAAACAAATATAGAATGTATAAATTATATTCTTACGATCAATTTTTACTTAAGCAACTATTTTTTAATATCACTTCCCAGTTATTAAATAATTATTATATAATGGAATCCACTCCAGGCCAAACTACCAACTGCCCAATCCGGATAGAGTTAGCAGTACTTTTTAGTAAATGGATCAATATTTGGGCTGGATTCATTAATTAAGAAAATTTCCCAAAACATTGGATTTGAAATGGATCCCAATAAATGAATTAATCTAATACTGTATATATAATTTGTTTATAGACAATTCAGAAATATTCTTGAAATGAAAGTATCTAAAATAAAAAGAATTAAAAACAGATCTAGTCATCACTTTTTGCTATTGAATTATGCACTGCTTTTTCTTATTTGATTTTGATCAATATTGTCATTCCACTATTCACTATAGGCTGTATACACCTGTGATAATGCCAACAATCAGATAAAGGATTTGAGTTGAATAAGTTAGACCTGGAGATATGGAATTCATGAAAAATCTGGAGATATGGAACTCACATTCAGAAATTAAGGCACTATCGAATTTCAATCAAATTTATAAATTTTACCAAGAGAAAAATCCAAAAAATAATTTTCTTAATAGATTTATGTGAGAAAATAAAAATTTTAGTTTTTAAAATAGAATATACTTGAGACAATATCCACAAATTCATTCTCTATTTAAATTTTCAGACTTCATAACTACAGTATTGAATTTGGAATAATAAATTACTATTTTTAAATATAGTAATTTTAAACATAATAATGCAAAGCTTTATAGAAATATATTAGAATGCTCTTGGAAATAATCCCATCATCACTAAGAAGAAAATTAAACTTACAAATAAAAAATTATATATATTGTAAATCAAAATTGTAGTTAAGTTAAAACAACTATTTATAATTTATCATCTATGGCAAACGATATAGAAATATCTAAATTAAAATAAATAAATAATATCAATAGAATCTGTATGTATAAAAGATGTAACTATCATTGTTATCATATAACTATGCTTTCTTTCCTGCTCAAAGGGTAGCATCTTACTGTTGGTCCATACTTGTTAGAACAGCACTTCTATAAACTTATGTGATGTATTGACAATTTCTTTTTTGATATGTTAGGAACAAGTGTAGATTTTCATCTTGTCCCAAGATTTGTTTATATACATGATACTTTGTTTTCCCTATAATCTGAACAGTTGTATTATACAGGCTGAATGTAAAGACTTTCCCTGATTTGAAACATTTATTACAATAAAAATTATGCTAGATATGCTTAAAACAAGATTTTTTGCACATTTACCTCAATTCAAAGTTTTTTACCAAATAATAAATAGTATTTCCATAGATTTTGTTTTTAATCCTGATATAAACAGATCCATTTATATGTGTATAAATGAAGCATTTGTATAAAATTTTAATCACTTCTTAAAATATGCCAAGTTCATATGAGGCAAGACAATTAGATTTCTGAAGACTTCATTGAAAGACATCAATCACAGTGTCAACAGTCTTGTCATTCACACTAGGCTTACCGTTTCTTTTAAGGTCACCCCACCATCTTTTTAAACTTTGCATACTAACCCTTAATACTTTTAACATCTGGTGGATCTCATCCATACTCATTTCTGAAGTTTTGTTAATTTGTTGTTGACAATTTTGTTTCATGATGCCACAAAATACATTGGGTTTTCTCCTTCATAGATGCCATTTTGGTACTGGCAAAGTAGAAAAAATTCTAAGAATTGGTCTATATAATACTACAAATTGCATGTTTCTAGCTAACAGTTTTTAAATTATGATTTTTCTTAATTAGGAAAATGCTCTGTGTAAACCATAATATGATATATAAATATTGTGGTTTTAAAAAACAGGTCTTTCTTTAGTAGCACATGGTGAATCATAATCTTATGGCTTATTGACTAATAATAGTTATCATCCTTCTGAGAAACATTACTGTATAATACTGTATTTATAATATTAAAGTTACATTTCCTATAATTATGCTCTGAATAGAATTATCAAACATTTCTTTATAAAATAATAATAATGAAAAAATTATTTTCCATCTATAAAATAGCTTCATAACAGTTACTTTTTGTAACAAAGTTTATTGTGAAATTTTTAAATTTTATTAAAATATTTATTCTACAGTAAAATATAATTATTATTGGTAGATCACTGGCTAAGTTTTTTCTGTCCATTATTCATTAGATGATGTCTTACTTTACACACTTTAATTTGGTGTTTTTGTTTATAATGGCTTGATGTTATGTTATAATAATAATAGAATAACATATAAAATTAATATGCATTATTAATGTCAGTGACTAGCTGCTAGGAAAAATTCTATCTATATAATTAATATTATTTTTATATAATTTCAAAAATATGCCATTTTTTAATGCTTCATTATTAAGATGATGTCAGAATTTTGGTATCTTCCATAAAACTTCGATATTTTTTTCTTATGCAGTGTCGCATGGAATAGTAGCGTAACTCCAGATTCAATTCTTTTTTTTTTATATTGTTTAATCACTTGCTTAGTTGCATTTAGGTAATGTTGATATATGAAGAAACTGAGTTGTTAGCTTTTCTTCTGTATATCTGAATTCTTTGTTCATTTTTTATAATAAAAATATTGTTTTTACAAATATTAGAAATTTTGCAACTAAAATATTTTTATAACATGCATTTAGTTCTGATACGCATCTTGTCTTTTGTACAATATTAGTTTGATTATCTAATTTAATATAATAAAATTCTCTGAGATAATCTTTAAAATTCTCTTAACATATAGCTATTTTATAGAATTGTAAATTGAAACTAATAGTCTTTTTTTATATTTAAATAAAGAACTATAATGAATATTACATTAAGATATGTTTTCAATAATATTGGAGAGAGGTCTGATTTACAAATGCATTTATTTAAACTTTTTCAGTCATAATTCAAATCTTATCAATTTGAAACAGATTGTCTAGGCATAATGTTGTAAATAGAAGTTTAATTCACAATCACTAAAATTCAGACTATTCAACAAATTTTAAAAATGGAATATAGTATAAGAATTATATTTATCATCTTAACATATTAAAATGATAGAAGTATAGCTGATTTAGGTGGAATGTGAGAGAAACAAATTTAGTTGACTAAATATTTAATAAGAATTATTACTCCATTTTAAAAATACATTTTGATGGTTTTGCCTTTTACCATCCTTCATCAATTTGTATAATCCTAAATATTTACACTAGAATGTGTTGTTTAATATTATTTATACATAAAATTGATTAATTTTGGTTTATAATGGTATAATGTTCAAGCTTTAGAGGACAGTTGACAGGTAAGAAGCCATCACATCATGACTTCTTATATATTGGGTTAATAGTTAATTGGAAATGTGAAATAGACTTATTTTAAAATTTAATTTTTAAAGTTTTGATTATTTGTTAAGAAAATATATTTTCATTTAAATTCCATATCTTATATTTTGATGTCAGATTTTAATGAAAAAAATATATATATATATATATTTTTTTTTATGGATCAGTTTATACAAACTGATCAAAAATGGTTTTTGATAGTTCAAAAGCAAGACGAAGTGTCTGAATGCGATGTCTTGCTACCACATGCTACCGACAATTGCTTGCTGAACGAAAGAGGAAAAGGCAAATGACGTTAGATGAAAAAACAAAGTGAAAGAACCTTCCTCATCACAAATATAAATTATTTATTCGAATATTTTTGATTTTATTAAATGATTTATGAATACAAATCAATAGTAGTAATAAAAAAAAATCTCTATAATTAATGTAATATAATGGTAATAATACATGTTACAATATAAAATAAAAACATGGCATATATATACATATATATATATATATATTTTTTTTTTTATTGTCCAGATTGATTTTAATACACTTCAATATTAAATTAGAATGAAAGGAAAAGGTAAAGGAAAAGATATACCTGACTCTAAAGATTGTCCTCTTCAGTTTCCTGACTTCACACCAATTGATCATATTAGACATTGTCCTAGATATTCGACAGGTAATTTATATGGGATACTTTTGTAATATTCTATTATTTAATAAAAAATATTAGAAAACTAAAATTTTCTTCAATTTCAGAAATCAGGTCATATTTCTGAAATGAATCAGTTTGAAAAATTGTCCATTTATGACCATTATATGATGATTGTTATTAATTGGAATGTTCAAAATATTAGCTTTTTATGTCATTTTAATATGCATATTAAACCAAATTGATATTCCCATATTGTCTAAAGTGAATTAAAATATAACTGTGAAAATTATTAGAGTTTTAAATATTAATTTTCATTATTAAAATATTTAAATCAACGAACAAAGTTTATGCATTATGACTAGATACAATTAAAATAATTTAAAGCCAAATCAGTATTGTAAAGAATATCTTGAAAATTCAATTCTCCAATTTATAATTTCATAAATTAATGTTTGTAATTTAGTTTTTGTAACAATTCTTTTATTGCAGTTTTACAGAGAAGCGACGAGGAATTAGTAGGCATTGAAGATTTAGATGCTCTTCAATTAGAAATGGAAACATTATTAGTTTCTGTAACAAAACGACGTCACCAACTAGAACAAGAAATGCAAATTCTTGTTACATGGCAAGATAAAAAAGAAAAGAAGACATCAGGAAAACAAGTAAAATATTTACTAAGTTTTCTTTCTGTACATACTTGATAATGGTCTGTGTGTGCTGAGATGGGAAGTGATTGTGTGTTTTCACTTTATTTATGTAATTTTTTGTTACTTGCATGATTAAAGACTAGTCTAGTTTGTATCATTGCTTAATTTGCATAGTCAAATGTGATGAGCATTTTCAAGCCAATTTATAAAATTTGTTTGAGCTCACATTAAACTCAGCTTATTTGGATTTAATAGTGAGCTCTGAAATGGCCACCACTAAAAATATTCCATGTGCAATTTAATGACAAAATTAACCAATCACCAAAATCACTAAGTAGTAATTCATAAAATTGAAATGTTTTTGGGATTATATGATATATTCAGAATATTTAATAAATTTATATTAATAATAAAAAATAATGCTATATTATTACATGTATATTTTACATCAAATTTCCTTTCCTTTTTGTTAAATGAGTTTCTATTTTATTCAGCAAATTTGACAACCTTCACATTGGAACTTTGACTATATAGCTATTATATTGCTCCATGTTACATCTTATAACACATACAAACTTAGAGAAAAACTGAATATTAGCAAGTTTTCAGTACATCAATTTATAGTTTCCAACTTTTACTAGTAAGAAATAACCATTCCACTCCCAAAAAATAGCAAATTCATTCCAAAAAGTATTACAATTCAAAAATATGTAAAGTAGTTAAATTATCTATAATTTAATTAACTATTATCTAATTGACAATTTGCTGTAATAGCTGAGACATAAAACATGGCTATTCTTTCTCATTAAAAAAATTACAAAAAAAGTTCTCTGAAAAAACAATTGAAAAAGTGGGAATACAAAACTTACATAATTATGTATATAGTTGTGCATAAGGCAAGAAATATTGTAAAGAAAAATAAGTTTCATAAAAATAAAATTTATGTAAGATCAAGATTTGTCAACTCAATCATAATGCAATATTATTAAAGCTTTGAAATCTGCACAACAAATTCCTTGTAGTGTCATGATACAAATGAAATGCCTTTTATTTTTTAAATTACAACATATAGACATATTGTCGTCCGACAACATTCTAGAATTTTATTGACTCTCAATGAATGGAATGATGTTGAGATTGAATATGAACCAAACTTTTTTGTATCCAGATTGTGAACAGCCAGTCAACTAAATGATATCATTGTACTATGAATGATTAGAGTGAACAGAATCATGAGAACAGATATAAATGAAATGGACTATAAATCAGCATTAAATAAGATTGAAAATATATAAGGTGGTTACATTTAATCATCTTTATATTAACAATAGTTCTTTTCCAGCAATGAAATCTGCCATATTTATTCTTTACAAATATCTATTTCTTCTCTATTCTATTATTAAAATATGCAGATATATGTGAATGTTTAACTACATTCAATAATATAAATTGATGTTATTGAAATTATTATTAATTTTAATGGGCACGTCACAAATAAGATTGGAAATGTAATTTTTTCTCACCAGTAAACATGACTGTTTTGCATTTAATAAAATAGATTAATTGATGATAAATCATCAGTTAATCTATTTTATTAAATGCAAATGTAACATTCACTGATATTTATGATCAACAATTTGTGTGTTTGCTAATAGTTCTAATCATTTAGCAAATATGGGATGATTATTTTGCAGAAGATTTTGGACATCATATTTATATTTCTGGTGATTGTATATGTGATATTATTTCTCACTCTCATCATTTGCAACAAAACTTCTGTTCCACAGTTTGGATTTAATTCTTTTTTGTTTACCTAACTTTGTTAAATATTTTGTTAGGGTTTAGAAATGATGGAAATATTTAATATTTCTTTCATATTGTTTGCCAAATAAACACAGCTAAAATCATATTATAAAGGAAAGAATGTAGACTATCAGTTGTTGAAAAATGTAACTAGACACGATGCAACATGATTGTGGCTTGCTTGATATTATGATGTTCAGGTTTCTATCTACATTGCACCATGATGTTTCAATGCAGTGAGTCTGGAATTTTAGTTAAGTGACTATATTTATTTTGATAGTGGACTGGATTTTGAAAGTTTTTAAAATAAAAAAAATTATCTATTTCAATAAATATATTGTTCTAACTCTTAAAATTTATAACTCAGTTTTTACATGGGTTTAAACTTTTTATTGTTTTTTTGGAATTGAATTAAGATGTTGGCTTATGAGTATATATGATAATAGTGTAAAAGATTTTATAAAATAACTATAAATAAACTCTACTAATTGTTTTCAGCATCCAGAAAATATAGGAAAAAGAAGTCATTCAGCAGAAGGCAAGCCAAGTAAAAAGTTTAAAGATGGCAGTGGAAAAGCTCATCCAGTTAGTAGCAGTGGAAGACCAAAGAGCAAAAATATTCAGGTAAAACTATATTATAAAAATCAAATCTTCTATGAGAAATTGAGAAATGTCATTGTCTTTTTACCAAAGTATAATGGTGCTCCATGATAGAATTGAATCAACTATTTAAAATTTACTAAAAATGAATATGCTTGTGAAATTTGTTGGATACATCATGGAATACCTTGTGTATATAGCAATAGATGTAGATTATCAACCAAATTTTTATTGCTTTTAAATAATTTTAAAATTCTTTAAATTATATCAAGAGCAAAAGTAATTAGTAATACTTAATATTTATTTCAGGCAAAATTACAAGAATATGAATTCACAGATTCTCCTCTAGAAGTACCTCGTATGCCAAAGAATGATGCTCCCAATCGCTTTTGGGCATCTATTGAACCTTACTGTGCTGAAATAACACAAGATGATATAAAGGTATATAATTAAAATATCCTAAAATTATAAAATTGCATCTTTATTTACGTTTTTAAACTTATTAATTTAGGTATTAGAAGATTTGATTAAATCTCATGATGATGATGCAGATTATTATAAAATTCCTGCTTTAGGAAAGCATTACTCCTTGAAATGGGCTCAAGAAGATCTATTAGAAGAACAAAAAGAAGGTAAGATTTTTCTATAAATTGCTAATAATCTTTGAAAATTTAAAAAATTTTTTCATATTCTATTTATTGATTAAATTTTATTAGGAGCAAAAATCAATGATAGAAGAAGGGGTTTAAGTAATAATTCTTCTTTGAATTCATCTGAACCTGAGAAGCTTTTGAAAAAAGTGGAAAAAGAATAGTAAATTTTACTATATAAATTATTATTTTATTATTAAGATTATTTCTCATATTTTGTTAATTATTTAAAATTTACAATAGTTATTGCATCATTAAATTCAGTTATGTATCAAAATTAAATTTTTTTTTCTTTAAAAAGAGTGGATTGTTTGAATCTTAAAAATTTTATTATTAATGATGAAAAGTGGAAATATCTTTCTCTCTGTTCAAATATAAAATTTCTTTATTTCCCTATATTCAGTTTGAGATTCTAATTTTGTAATTAAATTTCTATGCTTTCTTATATCTCTAATGATAGATTCATTTTATTTATGTGTTTAATTATAGAAACATAAGTAATTTAAAATATTGATTAGTCAAATAAAACATAAAATACTGAAATTTAGAGATTGATTTATAATTTTTGATATTTTTAATTTGTTAAATCTTGTATAAAAATTTATTTTTAATTAATGTGACAAAATAAATAAATTTATTAATTACATATAAAACTGAAGTATAGTAGTTATTGTTTATCATTTTCTCCCAATGTCAGTGTTATAAATGTATTATATACTTCTGATTTTTTTAGAGATATTGAAAACATTTAATAGTAGCATTATTGTCAATTATAAAATTTGAACTCTTGTTCTATGGAAACTTTACACTGTACTTCAAGTATGGATCTCAAGTTTTATTCAATTTGTTTAATTTCAGTGATAATGATGATACTTCATCCTTTGGAGCTCTTACACAGAGATTAGTTTCTTGCTTAATTGAAGAAAATTTAATGACTTCTTTAGAAGATTCCATGACTGATACATTAAATAAAGGTAATATCAAAACAAAAGTTTATTTAAAAAAATTTTTTTTATTGATTATATAAAATTTATTTTTCTATTGAAAATATATAAATTGAATAATTAAATTAAAATAATTAGTAGCTAAATTTGACCACCTTTAATATACAAAATAATTTTACACTTAATTTTTAAAATGTAAACTCAATTAATTCATTTTATTGAAAATGATTAATACCTATAAAATTCTTTGATTATAGATAATTCTGATGGTAATGCAAGTCCTCCTCCAATTAAAGGAAATATCATGAAATCTTTTAATATGGGAAATACAATGCAACTAGAGAAAAGGATTCGAAGAGAATTAGAAGAACAAGGTTAATAAGTTTATACAATCATTTTTATAATAAAAAATATATGCATGCAAATAAAAAGTACAGCTTAAATCTTTTATAGCATGATGTCTTTGAGACCAAATTATCACATTGCAATATAAGTGGAATTGCATTAACAAATTTTGGCCTATTTTTGACAATCATATTTTGTTCATTTGTCAAAATTTTTTACTCAATTTGTCAAAAAATTATTGGTAATATTTGCACAAATTGAGTAAAAAATTAAAGAACAAATTATTGTGATTACTGAACATAGATTTTTTTTTTAGTAAATGATTGCTAAAAGATTATCAACAACAACTGTCATTTATTTTTCATTTAATAATACTTTTCTTATAAGTCAAGAAAATGTACTGGTTTTTGGTATCTCTAATATTGTTACTATAAAATATAAAATCTCTGTTGATTTCTTACATGAAAAAGATCTCATTTTATTGAAATACAGTAGAGTCTCCCTAATCCGACACATATGGTTCTGGGGCTTGTCGGATTTCAGAGATTTGTCGGATTATTGGATGTTCAATGAAAAAATGTGAATTACATAAACGAATATGCTCCATTTATTAAGACTTTCCTGTCACTGCTGAACTTGCTATTCAAATCTTTCACAAACCTCTCAATTTTATCCCGATTTTTTTTAATGTCATAAATGGTGGCTTGTTCAAATACTATTAAAGCCGAATTACTAAAGTTTTCTCCCAAATTAAGTTTCTTAATTATTTCTGCCTTTTTGACCACAGTCAATGTTTTTTGTTTTTGTTTTTCATTTTTTCCAATTTGTGATATTATGTAAAGATAAATAACAAAATACTGATACAATAAAAACACTATTTTACAGTAATCAATGTACTGAACTTAAAAATTAGCCCAATTATAAGCCTGAACAATGAACGAATAGTGACTGACAATTTTTTTATGTCAGTTTCTCTTTCTCACACATCGATAAGCTGTGATGTAAAATTTCATGTGGGCAGAGTGTCGGACTTGTGAAGAGTCAGACTAAAAGACTCAACTGTATAGTTATTTTAATTTATATAAATAAATTCTTTTAGATTTATTAATATTAAATAATGTGTCATTATTTCATTTAAAATTGCTTTTATAAATTCATAGAAAATATTTCTTATAACATCATCTCTATTGACACTTTTGAAAAATACAAAACTTTATCTATTATAAGAGCAATCAAATCACTCTTTTCTGTCTGCCAAATGGCTGCATGGTAAAATATTCAGTTATCACCTTGCAGAATCCAAGTTTAAATCAGAGTCCTACATCTCCAGTTTTTCAGAATCCAGGCCTAACTCATTAAATCTCATCCCTTACTTTTCCAGTTGATACCATCATGGGTCTTGGCCAGCCTTGATGGGTTCTAAAAGTGGTTGCTGCCAGATACAGAATATTCCTTGTGAGATATTGTGGCTTAATAAACCTAAACTAACCTAACCACTTTTCATTCACATACAGTTGAATCTCTTTCCTCCAACAGCTTTGGAACTTGACAGGTGTTAAACCATAGAAATTGCTGGGTCACTGAATTTGTTTTTTTAAGAACTCCTATATAAACATATGCCTAATTCCTAAGGTTGTTATGGTACAGTTATCTATATATTTAAGGACAATAAATAATAATAATGCATTAATTTTTATTATGTTTATATAAATAATAGATACAGTCGGACCTCCGTATATCGAACTTCTATATATCAAAATTCTCCGTATATCAAAGTTTTTTGTTAATCCCATGAAATTTCCATTGAAATTTGTTTCTATATATAAAAAAAAATTTCTATATATCGAAATGTTTAATTTCAGAGGCAAGGGAAAAGGATAAGGTAAGGAGTCTAGATTGGGTCTGGCTAGAAAAGCCAACAAATAAACAAAATGGATGTGTCGATCTGTAATGTAGAGGGGGTTTGTGTAAAGTTCTAGGGCTTGTTTTGGTTTTGTATGTTACTTGTGTTAATTGGCTTAAAACCAGGGGGTTTGTGTAAAGTTCTAGGGCTTGTTTCGGTTTTGTATGTTACTTGTGTTAATTGGCTTAAAACCAAAACCAAAACTGAACCGAGAGATTTTAGTTAGTCTTTGTTGAGCTCTACTAAAACATTTACCATGTCAAAGAGAAAGTTGTTGAGTGTTGTGGAAAAAGTAGAATTGCTAAAAGATGTGGACTGTGGAGTGAGAAAAAAAGATGTTGCACAGAAATTCTGGATTCCACAAAGTACAGTGTCAACAATACTAAAGAGTCTGGGAATCTGTT